>JARQZK010002173.1:40000-67500 GCA_030704885.1 Cynegetis impunctata | reverse complement strand
CAACTCAAAACGAACATGAATGTTTTAATACAGCCTCCGAGTTATTAGTTAAGGTTGAGAAAAGACGCGAACTGATATGCCCATGCGCTATAATAGCAGCGTGACCGTGAAAACAGCAGATTCGTTCTGTACAATTTACAGAATAGTTGTAGTAACAGAATTCATAATTTGACTGAATATTCTTCACGCTGTACAATATGTTTTGTTAAATCTGCATAATTGTCTGCAATGTTTACCATAAAATGTTGAAAGAGTAGAATGCACTTCTGGGAAATCTGCAGCTCATCCTGCAAGTATTACAGATTCAAATTGTAATTATAGTTAGTTACGTTAGCAGAACTAGTTCCATAAAATCTGCATTATTCAGTTATTTTAGCAGTTGAGATTCGTTATGTCAGCAGAATGATCTGTTGGATTTTAGCAGAACTAATCTGTTGAATGTTATTGCTATTCGAGCAGCTGAATTGCTATCGGTGCAGTATTCCCCCTAGCAAAATGGGACTTGAAGATTTGACAAACTGATTTGTTGCATATACCTAATACTTTCGCTGAATTTACAGCAGTTCCGCTATTTCAGCAATAATACCTCCAGCAAATAGAACTGCTAAATATTTTTTTTCCGTGTAGTATGCGATACATCATTTGAAAGCTCTTGCTTCACTTAGTATGTTCCTAGATTTTTATGCGAGTCTGTAGCTCCGTTGCAAGATGACGGCGGTCCAATTGTGAAAATTATTTTTAATTGACTCCCAGAAAAAGAAAAACTCTTTCTCGTTTCATCAGAAGAAAACAATCAATTATCATAATACTCAGACAGTACTAAGGCTTTATCAGTCAATTCCTGTCCTTACATCAAGTTTCTTGGCCTGAGCTTTTTTTTTTAATGCCATGGTGAAAAACGAAATTCGATATCTCAATGGCATTGCAATAGAAGTTTTGGACGGCCGCTTTTTTGAAACGGAGCTACAGAATCGCATAAAAATCTAGGAAGATACTAAGTGAAGCAAGAGCTTTGAAATGATGTATCGCATGCTACATACTGTCGTTTGAGAAATATGTCGATGACGTCATATTTTTGATAGATGTCAATAAAAGAAACAATAATTTGGTCGAAATGTAGGAAACCGAAAAACTAAATTGACATGTTCGAGGGTTTTCCATAAAACCTGAAGGTTACCAAATTACTAGGGTAAGTCCATACTTTTTTCCATTCTGTATATATATATATATATATATATATATATATATATATATATATATATATATATATATATATTATATTGAGAATGAAAATTTATTTGCGCTAAACAGACGAAGAGTGTAAATATGATACAGATATTAAATATGTTGGGAAATTCATTTGAAAAATTTATGATTAATCAATTGAACCCTCCAGCACACCTCACTACGCAAGGACTGAATTTCACTTAATTAGTAACAGAAAACGGGCGCAGCTGCATTTTTGTGATTTTCTGTATATGTTGTATCATTTCGTATGAGTAATGTATGGACAAATTGTAATGTTTCATATATATATATATATATATATATATATATATATATATATATATATATATATATATATATATATATATATATATATATATATATATATTATATATATATATATATATATATATATATGTGTGTGTTGGTGAAGTAAGTCATAGAACTTTGTCAATTTATTCAATAATTAAACATTTAATAAAAAAAAAATTATGGTTACTCTTGAAATTTAATATTCTTGAGAACAAATTTCTTTATTGAGGCTATTCCGTTTACACTAGGTACTAATTATTTTCAATATGAAAATGGCTTTACGAGCAGATCAATGATAGTATATCGATGGTCCCATTTCCTGAGTTATAGCTCAATTAATTTTTTGGAATTTTTGGAAAAAATTTTTTTTCTGAGTAATTCCCATGAAAAAATTTTGACATTCAATAGATATATAGATAACTTCTCAAAAATTACTTTTGATGATCTCATTGATAATATTCCACAAAATTTTAATAATTTCAATGAAAAATTACAACAAACTTTCTTTACATCACTCTTTTAAATAGAAACAATGAAATTATCACAGAATGGCATAGTCAAGAATTGTGCATAGACAAGAAATGTACAAAGAACATCAAATTTCAAGAGTCACCATTATTTTTCACAAAACAGTAGTTTGAATATATTACAAAGCTCGAAAACTTATTTAATTATCACACATAATGTTCATACAAGATGTTCATACATTATCCCTACAAAATATTTACTCCATATAACTAGTACAGAAAATCATAATAAATTTTATATATAATATATATAAATTACTTTCACAATACAATAAATTTATAACAATATCATCCATGTCTTCAGAACATCCAACCAATTATCAATCACATCCATAGCATTCATATTTTTCTTCAATAGATGCAATATAGAACATAGTCGAAATTACGAGTAGATGTCTTTTTATAGAAAAACCCTTAGGTCAAATAATTAATAACAAATTGTGTACCTATATTACGTGGGTAGAAGTTTCTACGTTTCCCTTACCATATATTAGCAAACCTGAATGATGGTATTGGACTAAGTAGCTAATTAATTGAACATAGTTATCTGCTTTTGTCTTTTTTCTAGACTTCATGAATGCCAAAGCAGTTTTGGTCTTTCAATAATTATAAATACATGAAGTACTTTTTTTAATTAGCCTATGAGTATCATGCAATAAAAAATATAAATAGATATGGTTCATTTTTCCTGAATATGCAGAAGCAATATTATATTTCACATAATATATTTTTAAACGAAAACAGATGATATTACATTGGATCAAATAACATTCCTTCCATACACAGGGTATTCATTTGAAAAATCATTCCAAACTTCATTCTCACTTTTCAACCACTTTCATTGAAAAACTCCTTTCAGAATGAAAAATGCAATGCAGTTTCACACGAACCCCTCTTGCAGAGGTTCAAATCTTGATAGAAGTATTAATTTTCAACGAAAAATTTAAGTATACATTATTTCAGTATACGATATTTCAGTTACCAACAATTTCATAACATTATTCCTGTTTTTCAGATTCTGTTTTCCAATAAAGAACAGATTTAGTGAAATTAAGTAGGTACTAGGTATGAAGTCATTGAAAAGAATGAAACTCCTCACCTCAAGTTGGTAGTCAATTTATCTAAATATAGGACTTGTTTGAATCATATCAAATGTAAAGTAATTTTTTTTTATTTACAAAGAAATATTGCTTTTAAAACAATCAATTTTTAGTACATATTTTAATGTTCATGATATGTCTGGGTGAACATTGTGATGGGCAAATTAAGAGACATAATTGATGATAATGCCAAAAATATGGGCGAACATAAAAAATAGTGAATATTAAACAAAACTTCTCATTCATTAACTAGTTTCCTATTGATTTATCTTTATGAATATTTGTTTGCTTATAAAAAAAGTTCTGTAAGAAGCTTTAGCTAACAAAAAATGAGTGAGTTGTATTGCTCCGTCCCTAAAATCGTACTTTCCCCTAATTTTTATTCCTTTTTAAATACAAATTTTTAACATAGCTGAGTCAATTTGGAAGGGCTGTGAATGTGTGTCATAACTCAAAATCCACGAAATAACATGAAATATCTACATTAAAATTGCGGCGGTTAAGTGAAATAGTTGAAATCACAAGGCACTTCGCCAACATCACCAAATCTGGAGGAGCGGTGGAGGTGTGCAAAAACCTGAAAATCGCAAAAAATATAAAATCTCGGGATTGTCATGGAAGCAGATAGAAAATAGTGAAAACTTCCAAAGAACACTTTCCTAACGTTAACCCAATTCAGTTAGGAAATTTTAACTTTCTAACTCAATTTGGAAGAATTATGAACGTGTGCAAAATCTCAAAAATCACGTAACGATATGAAATATCTGCATAAACATTGCGGTGGTTAGAGCTGAAAGTTTATTCTTCCAAAAACACATACAAATTTAAGGTCTCCTTCTCAAATTGGACGGAGATTTAGTGGCGCAATAGATATTCAAAAACTAGACCTTTTTAGCTCTATAACCCTCCAAAAAGTCCTTGAAATCATAATTTCGGAAAATTTGTTCATAAAGACTCTCCTTACTTTTTGCCACCAGATTGAAAATTTATGCTAATGCTTATGTAAGGATTCGGCTCTCTCTGTGTATTTTGACTCGATAAAATGTAATGTATTTCGTAAAATTGCTTCAAATTTTGTTTCTTATCATCGCACGATTCGCCTATATATATATATATATATATATATATATATATATATATATATTATATATATATATATATATATATATATATATATATATATATATATATATATATATAAATATATATATATATATATATATATATATATATATATATATATATATATATATATATATATAATAAAGTATAAACTTTAAAATAAAAACACTTGGCTTATGTTTCACAATATAAAAAATATTTAGTAACTGTATTTAGCAGTAATGAAAAGTCGACATGTTTCGAGTTATGAACTCATTATCAAGAATGACTACAGGAGAGTATTGTATCGTAATTTATAAAACAGACAAAAGCAAAGGTGATACCTGAAAATCAACTTGTTCGTTTACAAGGGGTAATTGACTATTATGGGCGGAAGTTATTTCGAGAATTTCGAGAAGGTCAAGGCGATTACCCTTGTTACCTGAATGTAACAATTTGGTTTTGTTGAAATCCAGGAAGTGATTGAATTTTATACAATGTTCAGAGAAGCCAGTGGTATTTTTGTTTTGTAAAATTGACTTTTAATGTTCATCAATACGAATATTTATATTCCTTCCTGTCTGTCCAATATAGAAAGCAGGACATTCGTCGCAAAAAATTTTGTAAATACCACTGTTTTCTCCGATGTTAGATTTTTCTTTATTATTGACCAAGAATGACTTCAAGTTTCTTTTATTTGTACAAATTGTTTTAACGTTATTTTTCGATAGTCTGTTACAAATTTTGCTACTCAAATTCGGCACATAATTTATTGGGAAGTATTTTTGTTCTTCATTAATAGTTTGCGTGGGGTATATTGAATGCAACAGATACTTAATTCGTTTTTTCCCAATGAGCTTGTCGATAAGACTTTCATTAAAACCGTTATTGATGGCTAATAATTTAATTGTATTAACTTCAGTTTGAAAATTTGTTTCCGATAATGGAATCTTGAACAACCTATGTATGAACGAATGAAAAGCTCTGAGTTTTATTTTAATGTGTTGGTTACTGTCGCTGTGAATTAAAGTATCTGTGAAGGTTGGTTTTCTATAAATGTTGAAGGTAAGAGAATTCAAATTCCTAGCAATCTGAACGTCTAAGAAATTCAAGGTACCGTTTTCGTTTTCTACTTCTTTTGTAAATTGAATCGAGTTGTAGAAAGTATTTATGTATTTAAGGAAATTAATTAACTGCCTATCTGTACCGGTCCATATACAAAAAATATCATCTACATAACGCCTCCATAATAAAACGTTAGTAATTAAATTATTATCAGCATTGAAAATTTTTTCTTCTAAGTTATTCATGAAAATTTCACTCAACAAAGGCGATAACGGTGATCCCATGGGCAATCCGTCTTCTTGTTTGTATATTATATTATTAAATTTGAAATAACTCTGTTTCAAACATAAGTTTAAGGCAGACATTGTTTCGCCCATAATAGTCAATTACCCCTTGTAAACGAACAAATTGATTTTCAGGTATCACCTTTGCTTTTGTCTGTTTTATAAATGACGATGCAATACTCTCCTGTAGTCAGTCTTGATAATGAGTTCATAACTCGAAACATGTCGACTTTTTATTACTGCTAAATACAGTAACTAAATATTTTTTATATTGTGAAACATAAGCCAAGTGTTTTTATTTTAAAGTTTATACTTTATTCTTTAAAATGAAAAATTTTGTCTGGAAAATTCATAAAAGTGTTTGGGGTGGACCCCAATCACTTAGGGGTATGAACAATATATTACGACCTATTCTCAGACTGACTATTGTTATGTTCGATAGAAAAATAGGGGTTGATCGCAGAAGGGCAAAAAATTGAGGGTAATAAGAATTTTTTCATTCTTAGTCATGACAAAATGAAAATAAAAATTTTACCAAAAAAATTGAAGTTTATAATTAACAAATACAAAAGAGAAGTTGATCGTAGAGGGGTGAAAATTTAGGGTTGTATGTATTTTTGCTGTATCATAAGAAAAATAGAACAGAAAATTTTGTCTGAAAAATGAAGAAAAGTCAAATCCTCAACATTAAGGCGGATGAAAAATACATGTTGTCCGATTCTCAGACCTAGCCAGTATGCACACAAAATTTCATGAGAATCGGTCGAGCCATTTCGGAGGAGTTCAACAAATAAAAAATAGGAGTTGATGGTAGAAGGGTGAAAATTGAGGGTTATATGTATTTTTGAATGTTGTATCATAAAAAAATAGAACAGAAAATTTTGTCTAAAAAATAAAATGAAAAATTAAGGGGTGGAACACCAACATTTAGGGGGATGAAAAATAGATTTTTCAGATCTAACCGATATGCACACAAAATTTTATGAGAATCGGTCCAGCCATTTCGGAGGAGTTTTACAAATAAAAAATAGGGGTTGATCGTAGAGGGGTGAAAATTTAGGGTTGTATGTATTTTTGAATGTTGTATCATCAAAAAATAGAACAGAAAATTTTGTCTGAAAAATGAAAATAAAAAAATAAGGGGTGGACCACCCTTTACATTAAGAGGTATGAAAAATAGATGTTGGCCGATTCTCAGACCTACCTGATATGCACACCAAATTTCATGAGAATCGGTCGAGCCATTTCGGAGTAGTTCAACTTCTAACACCGTGACACGAGAATTTTATATATTAGATATATATATATATATATATATATATATATATATATATATATATATATATATATATATATATATATATATATATATATATATATATATATATATATATATATATATATATATATATATATATATATATATATATATATATATATATATATATATATATATATATATATATATATATATATATATATATATTTATATATATATATATATATATATTTATATTTATATATATATATTTATATTTATTTATATATTTGTATATATATATATATTTTTATATATATATATATATATATATATATATATATATATATATATATATATCATCGGCTTCCATCGAATCAAATCAGCTGTTGAAAATTTGTTAACCTATACAGATGCTGCAGATTGAGTAAGATGGTTGAAAGGTTGATACGTGGATTTATTTCTTGTTCAAATAAAATGCGATGCTTTGTAGGTTTCGACTATTCTGCTTATTCGCTCACTTATTGTATAGTATTTCGTTGGCATTTCGATCTGGTTCGCTATCAGTACGCGATGTACTTCGCGATTTTTGTTTATTTGAATAAGATAAATTATTTTCTAAATTTTAATACGGTTTGCTATTGAAGCATGCTTCTTCACTGCGCGACGCACTTCGGGAATTTTTTTTCCAATAAAATAAATTATTTTCTGATTTTTATTTCGGTTTGCTATTAAAGCGTGATTTTTCAAACCATAACCATAATTTATTCAGTTAGAATCGCATCTCGACGCGATGCTCTTCGCGCGAAAAATATGACTGCTTACGCTTTTTTTCTTCTTTTATCCCGTGCATTAACGAATAATCTAAAAAGTAATAACCACTAGGAAGGAAAATCAATTCTCACAATCAAAAGCACTAAAACAAATTGTGATTTTGATTCAATTACGTTTTTTCAAGCATTGCACATCTTTACCGCCACTCCAAATTTAATTTGAAGGCTGAAAGTCGATACCTACTCGAATTCGGTATGCACGTACTCTTTGGGCAATGTTTTTTCGAAATGCCGAAATATTTATGTAGAAATTTCTTGCTTTTTTGTAGGTGTATATCTCTTAAGTCCTTACAAATATACTCAAGAATTTGTATGTGAAAAGAACAAAATCGAGAGGAAAATATGACCTTAGTTACAGAGCTGTGCTGCTCTAGTGTTTTTTATTTTTTATTTTGCATGAAATTTCAATTTTACGGAAGCAGAAATATACATTATACTGATGGTTGATGTATATTGTTCAGTTCTGTAGTTGATAAGATAAATATTTAGGAATTCTTCAATATTTAAATAGACCTAGTATTCCATCTAATTCTTTCTTCTTTCAAATTCAGGTATTGCAGTTCTTGATATGAATGCTCGGTTGTAGAGTATTCAAAATATCAACTATATGCACATTGCATGTTCAGAGGCAATGTGGAAATGATAAAATATAATTATATTCAAAATCAAGTGATGGGTCTCACCTGTGTAAACATTTATAAATATTTAATTGAATGAAATTAGTTGCTACGAAATCTTGTATCATAATAACAAAACGAATACAAGGTAAATTGAAAAATTTATAGAAATTTCGTTATATTATATCTTATTATCAATATTCATATGACTCAAACTTTTCACGATATTGAAAATGAATTATTTTTACCTTAAACAAGTTTTCTGATTAAATGAGTTGTATATTATGAATTTATTCAAAATAATGAATTATGCAATTCTACTTCAATATGAAATGGTTCTGGTCTATTCGTATATATGCGTCTATGAATCAGAAACCTAATAATCTACAATAAATATGGCTTTTCCATCTAAAGTATTGATATTTTTCTCACGTCATTGACTAGGCGGATATACATGTGCGAACAATCTGCATTTATGACCATGTTGATTCAACACACAATATTTATGGTTACGTACCTACTCAATTCTAACTATATTTTAAAAGTCGAGGACATTGATAGCTGGCGTAAAATGAGTAATGCCTCGATTCTAGAAATGCATATCATTTTGGTGTGGTGAAAATGTCAACGCAGTTTCATTAACGAGTTATGAATATTATATAATTTCTGGAAATTTTAGGAGGAATTCACTATTAAGATTCAGTTGTAATACCGAGAAGCAATAATTTAACACTGTACACAAACGAGAGTTAAATTTAAAAAAATTAATGATTGTTGTTTATGTACAAAGACTCGTTTCAACGTAAAATACTAAAGCATAAAAAAGAATTAAACTCTTCTACATTTGAATAAGAAGACTCGAGGCTTTGTGGGCACCCTGGTAGATCGCACTTCATATCGCTACTTATTATGTATTAAATAGCAGACACAATGAAATTAACTACGTTTGAAAGTAACATATGAGAAAAACAGTATTTTTTACCCCGAGGCGAAGCTAAAGGGGTTTTAGGCTCACGACAAAAAGTTGGGATCTGACCCAATTTTAAAAATTCCAACGGATATCAATAAAACACATATGATTTCATAAGGGAATTTTTACCCCTATTCTTCCCCACGAAGAATAAAAAAATATAACGTTTTTTAGATAGGCATTACGACATGCACATGCGCCGAATGGTTTTATCATTCCTAGTGCTACGCAGTAGGATGTCCGGATTTTAGTTTTATTAGGATTCATATAATATTGATGGAAACTTTTTGAAAGAATGATCTCTTCAGGAGAGCAAACTTTATTCAGATACAAGTAGAATAGAAATAATATTCTCCTTAGGGTCACGTTCAATGTAACATATTTTATAATAGCAATATTCACTTGAGAACATATAATTGAAAAACGAAAATCTATGCTATCATAAGTATCCCAAATGAATGTATTATTATGCATGATCATGCAGGATATTACTAATTCTGTACATAAATTTATATATATATATATATATATATATATATATATATATATATATATAAAAAAAAATTTATATATATATATATATAAAAATATATATATATATATATATATATATATGAATATGGAATCAAAGGTACTAACAATCACCACCAGCCTAGCTGAAGACATCAACTTTGAATGCTGTGCAATTGAAATACATAAACTAAATACAGTTATAGTGGGTGTTTACAAGCCACCCTCTGCAAACAATGGAATATTCTTTGAAAAGATGGATAATCTCCTGAATTTTGTTACTGGAAGATATCCACAAAAGCATCTTTATTTCGGTGGTGATTTCAACATCAATATAAACCAATCCACTAAGTTAAGTCAGGAGCTTCTGAATGGTATGAGTACTTTTGGACTGCTGCCGTGCTTCAAGGAACCATCAAGAACAACAGAATATGGCTCAACATGTATAGATAATATATTTTCTAATAACAAAAATAACCATTCTGAGACCTATGAACCGCACATCTCAGATCAAAAAGCACAAGTACTTGCTGTTCTAACAGAACATCCAACAAAGAATAGCAATAAAACTGAATTAAAAGAAGTGAGACAAATTAATGAATCAACCCTGAAAGAATTGACCACCATGTTAGCAGATATCAACTGGAACAAGGAGTTAACTGATAAGAGGCCAAATAAAGCTTTTGACCAGTTCATGAAAATACTGAACAAAGAATTCGAAGCATCATGTTCCATCAAGAAGATTAAGAAAAAAGGACAGGAAAGGAAAGTTAATTGGTACACAACAGAGTTGAGGGATCTCAAAAGTACGCTTGACGCTGTTGAAGTCATCACAAGATCAACAAACCACACAAATACAAAGATCATGTACAGAAAGCTCAAGAAAGAATATAAGGAGAAAATAAAGATAGCTGAAAAGCAAGCGAATCATCAGTACATACAGCATGCAGATAACACTCAAAAAGCAATGTGGACAGTTATCAAAGGAATTAGAGCAAGTAAAAGACAACACTGCTCCGACTCAAAAATTTCGGCAAAAGATTTCAATAAATATAGTTCACAAATCGGTATTAACATTCAAAAGCAACTGGCCGACAATTCTTCGACAACACAAGAATTCAACTCCAAAATTGAAATAAATACACATACCTTCTTTCTCTCTGTGATAACTGAAGGGGAGGTGTTGGAGGCAACTAAGAGAATTAAAGCCAAACAAACAACAGACATATATGGACATAGTACTATGATTCTCAAGAAAATAATTGACACCATTGTAAAACCATTCACAAGTCTCATTAATAAATGTTTTTCTGAGGGTATTTTTCCAACAGCGATGAAAATTGCAAAAATTACTCCAATACACAAAAAGGGAAGCAAAGATGACACGCAAAACTTCAGGCCTTTTTCTATTTTGCCAGCACTGTCTAAAGTATTAGAGTCCAAACTTAAATACAGGCTCACAAAATTTTTTGATAAATATAAGCTTCTTAGCCACAAACAACACTGCTATAGAAAGCAAAGATCTACAACTTCTGCTATTGTCAATCTTGTAGAACAACTATACAATCACTTGGATGAAAAAGAAATCAATCAAATTGCATGCTGTGATTTATCAAAAGCATTCGACTGTGTAGACCATCAAATATTACTTAGCAAGCTGGAACGCTATGGCATAAGAGGAAATATGCTCAAACTGTTGAAATCATACTTAAATGACAGAAAACAAATAACCATATGGAATGGGGAGACATCAGGAATGGAGACGATTCGTTGTGGAGTACCACAGGGCTCAGTGCTGGGTCCAATGTTGTTTCTTGTCTACGTCAATGATCTTCCACAGAATATAACATGCACCGATATTTGCTTATTTGCAGATGATACAATTATCTTGAACCATGGTCCAAATATAAATGATGTTGAAAAAAAAACAAAAAGCTCACTAATTCAAGCAAAATCTTGGTTCAGTAGAAATAAACTACTGATGAATGATGAAAAAACCCAAAAAATGACTTTCACAGCCCAAACTTCAGCCAAGACAGAAGTCATAAAATTTCTAGGAATATTCTTTCATCAAAATTTCAAATGGAACTACCATATAGAGACACTAGCCAAACAACTGTCAAAGGTCACATATGGCATCAAGAGACTCATGGAGAAAGCTACAGTGGAGACTGCTCTCACTATGTACTACAGCGATTTCCATAGCAGAATCAGCTATGGTGTTATATTGTGGGACAGCAGCGCAAATGTTGATACCATACTGAAATTACAGAAGAAACGTGTGTGTGAGAATTATATGTAAAAAGCCAACAAGAACAAGCTGTAGAGAGTTATTCCAGAAATTAGGAATACTGACAGTTACATCCCTATATATCTTGTCATGTGTATTATATGTCCATGACAACAGAGATAAATATGTTGCAAACCGCAATAATCATGAGTATTCAACCCGGAAAAGAGATTACATACAAATACCATATCACCGACTTGAGGCCAGCCGGCAGGTTGTGAACTACGACTGCGTGAGGCTCTACAACAGGTTGCCGCTCGAAGTCAAATTAATGGACAGAAAAATTTTTAAGAAGAAAGTTATCGGACTGTTGCTGGACAGGACCATATACAAAATTAATGAATATGTTTGACGAACTTATACATTTTTTGTAATGTTTTTGGGAATAAATTTATTGTATTGTATTGTATTGTATTGTATTGTTTATATATATATATATATATATATATATATATATATATATATATATATATATATATATATATATATATATATATATATATATATATATATATAGTGGCGGATTTACCAGCAGGCTGGAGGCTAGGGTGGAAGATTTTAGCGGCGGCAAATTTGGGCTAAAACAATAAAAAAATTTCAAAAATTGGGAAGTCATTTTTTTCACCCCGATTTCCGAAAATTAACGTTTTGACGTACCTACTAGGAAGCCATTATGACAATTTTTACGATAATAGGTATCTTTTATAACTTTTGAATAGGCCAACCGATCGCAATACAGCGGCATTTTCTGGAATACCTCTTAGACTACCAAACCGATCAATTTCATGATCTTCCCAGCTCTCTTCCTTATCGAACTGCGTCGATTGACCCAAAGAGGATGAAAATTGGTTGATCCATTCGGGAGATATCGTCCAAAACTTTTTCGAAATATCTGAAAAACGGACGACCCTGCAGGCCGTTCCTGTAACTCGCCGCTATTTTTGAGCTAATAGCAAATTAATTTTTGAGCTCAAAAATGTGAATTTTGATATTTTTTTTTCGAGCTCCGTTTGGGAGAGAGAAGCAACGGCTGCTTGAAACGGATGAAAAATTATCTAAGATCTACCTTAAGCCAAGAAAATCAAAACGCCCTATATATTTTGTGCATAGAGTCAGAACTAATGAACAAGATTTCATCAGACGATATAATTGATAATTTTGCGAATGAAAAATCGCGAAAAAGGTATTATAAAACTTTCATAAGTTAATTAATTGAAATTTATTGTCATCATCAACCGGATTGTTACCAGATAATTGAATATAGGTACTTATTGTTTTCAAACTGTAAGTAAAAGCAATAAAAATTATTTAATTACCTTTATCGAATGTACATTATCAACGTATACCTTGGTATTGGTATTGGTATGTTTGGATGGTGACCGATGCGCTGCGACCTTATTAGATCTATTGTGCCCCATCTTCTTCTGCTTCTCGATGTGTTCTCGTTTTACAGCAGCCCCTCAAGCCTCAATACCTTCAGGAATTTGAGGATTTTAAGGGGGTCTATTCGTGGTATTTCTTCTACAGTCAGCTGGTATGATCCCAGTGTGTTCAGCCTTTCATGGTGCACAGCATAGCACTCCATCAGTATATGGTGAGGTGTTTCTGGACGTTCCTTGCAGAATCTACAGGTGCTGTCCCCTCTAAACCTAGCTTCCTTAGGTGTTCTTTGAGTCTGCAATGCCCCGTAAGAAATCCTGTGATTGTCTTTAGACTAGTTTTGCTGAGGTTAATCAGTGTCTTCGATCTTGCTCGGTTGAACTTTCCGAGGAGATCTTTGGCCTGCCTCAGTCCTGGAAGTCTTTGCCAGTATGTTGCTCTCATTGCTTCTTCAGCTTTATTGAGTTCTTCTTGGAAGTAAGATTTTCCAAGTCCGCAGAAAGGCTCTGGCCCGATTAGTGGCGTTGACGCACCCTTTCGTGCCAGGGTGTCTGCTTGTTCATTACCCTTCACTCCGACGTGCCCCGGCACCCAGAGGAGGATCACTTTGTTGTTCCTGCCCAGATCGTTTAGTTTATCTAGGCATTCACAAACCATCTTTGAGTTGATGTTATAACGTATACCTTACCATGCCTTATTAGCAATACAAGTACATGATTGAGCTTTTATTATCTCAGAAATATGCCCAAAAACTATTTCTTGTGCAATCTTACCTAAATCGTTGGGTAATAAAACTAGGATGTGTCTAGGAACTGACACATCGAATTGTATAGGTCGTTAGGGGCGGCAAAATTTGAATAGCCTACTTGCGGAAAATATCTAAATCCGCCACTATATATATATATATATATATATATATATATATATATATATATATATATATATATATATATATAAATTTATCTAGTATCCTTCGTAATTATGCATAATAATACATATATTTCGGATATTAGTGATAGCATAGTTGGCAATTCGCTTAATATGTTTTCCTGTGAATATTTTTATGAGAAAATATGTTGCATGGAGCGTGGCCCTAATAACAATATCATTGATTAACTAGAGTAAATAAATCTTTATCTCCTGACAATAGCATAACTTTAAACAGTAATATATGAATACTAATATAAAAGATCTATTTTTTTTACACATAATTACTTTCAATAGATATTATTGTTGATGGAATCCGTCGTTACTACGTGATAATTTAACATGATGAACAAAAACTAAATTTGAATTTACTACGTTTATTATCACAAAAATACTTTGAAAAATATAACACTGCGATTGCAATTTCGGTCACTAGACCATCATCGGGCAGATTGAGATAAGAACTGAATACATAATTATAGATTTGCGCTTACGGGTGGGAAATAATTATATGCAGGTACCTAAATAGACAAGAGGAACACATTTCAAGAAGGACTTATAGAAGTGGATTTCCCAAATTGTTACAACAAAATGTTCTTACAAAAAATCGTTATTGTTTGAATACACTAAATATAGGAGAATATATCAATAGGCCAAGCAATAGGGCATCAAATGAGTGTTTTTTTGACATAAATTTTACCTGTTAACGGACTGTGCCGGCGTGTGCAGAGGAGTCGTGAGATCAATTGTGACATGTTTTGGACTCGCAAATATTAGCAGGGAATTTGTTATAAACATTTTTAACGAAAAAAAGGCACTTTTTTTAGTTTTTTGCGAATAACTCAACGAATAATGAAGCAATCTTGATGCTATCAATAGACAAAATGTAGGTAATAAAATTACGAACAAAACTAGACCTCAAACGACCTGATCGGATGATTAAAACCCGAGAAAATCCCGGAAAAGTAGAAAATTCAACGTTTTTTAAAAAATTCATAAGTTTGTTTCTTTTCTTTTTTTAGGACTGAATCTTCGGGGAATTGTAGTAATGTTTATGCACTTTACGTGTGCAAAAATCGGACGCTGTGACTTAATTAGTTTTGTTGCAATTGCAATACAAACTTTTTAAGCGGAATTTTGCAAAATTCATAGTTGCGTCAGGGATTGTCCGATTTTAATTTTGAAAACGGTTTTAAAAAATATAGATTCCGTACAACAAATCGTATATTCTGGTTTTTCATCAAAATTATGGGAAGTACCTTAGAACAGCCGGGAAAGTCGGCTGGAAACGGCTAAGCGCGCGGATCCGCTCGAGTGGTGGGGCGTATCTCTATATCGCGGCGTATCTCTATATCTATATATACGCGCCTCTCCTCAACTCTTTCTTCCCCCACCACTCGAGCGGATCCGCGCGCTTAGCCGTTTCCAGCCGACTTTCCCGGCTGTTCTAAGGTACTTCCCATAATTTTGATGGAAAACCAGAATATGCGATTTGTTGTACGGAATCTATATTTTTTAAAACCGTTTTCAAAATTAAAATCGGACAATCCCTGACGCAACTATGAATTTTGCAAAATTCCGCTTAAAAAGTTTGTATTGCAATTGCAACAAAACTAATTAAGTCACAGCGTCCGATTTTTGCACACGTAAAGTGCATAAACATTACTACAATTCCCCGAAGATTCAGTCCTAAAAAATGAAAAGAAACAAACTTATGAATTTTTTAAAAAACGTTGAATTTTCTACTTTTCCGGGATTTTCTCGGGTTTTAATCATCCGATCAGGTCGCTCGAGGTCTAGTTTTGTTCGTAATTTTATTACCTACATTTTGTCTATTGACAGCATCAAGATTGCTTCATTATTCGTTGAGTTATTCGCAAAAAACTAAAAAAAGTGCCTTTTTTTCGTTAAAAATGTTTATAACAAATTCCCTGCTAACATTTGCGAGTCCAAAACATGTCACAATTGATCTCACGACTCCTCTGCACACGCCGGCACAGTCCGTTAACAGGTAAAATTTATGTCATGTTTAAATCCCTATTGCTTGGCCTACAAGTCAATCTGGTCATTCAGCAAGTTATCTTTTGCATTATGATTGAGTTTAAAAATTTCTAATGATTCTAAGTAAGTAAGTTTGGTTCCTTTCGGTAATTTGTGCATAATTTGAAAATTATCTATTTGTGGGAATGGTTGGTGGTTTTCACGGCAATGATTTGAAAACGTTGAATTCGTTGTATTTTTCAAAAAAGATTGTTGGTGTTCTTTAAATCTTGTCTTGAACGATCGACCAGTCTGACCTATATACACTCCTTTACATACACAACAAATCAACCTTTTCTGAATAATAAAACGGAGTCAACGTTTTCAAATTAGCCCTTCTTGAAATGTGTTCCTCTTGTCTATTTAGGTACCTGCATATAATTATTTCCCACCCGTAAGCGCAAATCTATAATTATGTATTCAGTTCTTAACTCAATCTCAATGGTCTAGTGTCCGAAATTGCAATCGCAGTGTTATATTTTTAAAAGTATTTTTGTGATAATAAACGTAGTGAATTCAAATTCAGTTTTGTTCAGATATTATTGTGCCTGCTATTTAGTACATAGGTAGTATGTATATGGCGAACGGAACTTCGTTCCTACCGGTGTTGTTCCACGACACCTCTCGTCCTTAGAGAAACAGTATAATCACTAGTTCGAAAATGTCAGTTACAAATATCTCCAGGACTGATACTTTCAGTTTAGTAAGCTTTTATTGCAAAGGAAATAAATTTACTCATAACTTTAATATCAAAATATCGTTCTAGAAAGAAATTATAGAGATACTATGTTAAAAAGGTCGATTGCTTTTAAAATATTAAGGGGCAATACATTTTGGGAATTATATAGTATGTATGGAATTATATAGTATGTAAGGACATTAATGTCCTTCCATGTCAAATTGCAAACATCAATTTATGTGGTTTAGTGACAGTTATTAGTCAAACGAAATTTGTCAGAAAAGAAGATAAACTTGATTTCAACAAAAAAGAATTTCAGTGTTATGAACACAAAAATAATATTACAGGACAGATAAGAAAATCAAGAGATGCAATTTTTTAAATCTCAATAGATAGTATTTAGATTATCAATCATACTTTACTAAGAGTATTTTCGTATTATCTTTGAATACTTCTTATAGTTTTCTCCATTTTATTTTTTGATTACTTTTCAGAAAACTTATTCAGATTCTGATAAAACTACGAAAGGAGACATCAACAAGTTTTCAACTCCACATAAATAATTTCTTTATTTCTTCGTGAATTCGACAAATTGCCATTATGAAAATAGACTATATATTCAAGAACAAAAACTATAGGTTCTTTCAAAAAGACGGGCTGATTCCACACAATTTGTGCTAATTTGTTCTCAGAATTTGATTTCAAATTGCTAATTTACAATTCAATAATTTGTAACTAGGTTTAAATGAGAAACAATATACTTTGTTTTTTATGACTATATACCTATACTGTACCTAGTTAAAATGTATTATCACGGACCCATTGCTTCAATATTTTATAATTCACGGATACTACAGAGAGATTATAGTATTGCTGCTATTAAGCGGAAAATTGAATGGATTAACTATTTACTATATTAAAGTAGATGATTATAAAAATATTGGAAAATTAAATTTATTATTTATGTTGTAATTATAAGTACATTCAGCGGATTGGTTTCAGACATACCTACGCCCATCTTCAGCGCATATAATAAACTCACTATAACAATTTCAATTTACTACTCGCTCAACACTTGGTTGACCCAGGGTCGTATCCAGGGTGGCGCCAGAGGGGGCTGAGCCTCCTCTGGAATTATCTAAGCCCCCTCTGGAAAAGATAGCAGAATTATTACAAACCAAAAATGTTTATATCTGCGTTGAAACATAAAACTAGCCTAGTTACAAACAAATCTACCTAATTGTAAAACTGACTCAAAATTATTTATTTGTGGCATCTTTTAACCCGCAAAACATGTTGACGTTCTTTATCCTAAAATGAAATAGCGACAAACGAGCGGCTACCATCAGGGTTGCCAGATTTTTAAGAGCCGTGTCGCACTGTAGACGCTAATTTGTCGCGCAAAAGCATGTTAACGGGGAAAACATTGGTAACAATTATTTTTCATAAAAAATTCACTTATTCTAGGAGTTATTTCATACGTGTTTTGCTGCTAATTTGACGCTCAAAATCGCAATCATAATTTTTTTCGCAACTGCACGAAAAAATTAGGCCACCCAACATGTTGCCTACTCGTCCGAAAAACAATAATAGGTACTTTAGGGACTTGTTACTTAAATTACTATTACAATCAAAACTACGATTCTGTTACAAATATCTTTATTTTTATATAAACTGTTCACGAGACATCATTACATCATCATCATCTTTGTCTGTGCTTGAAGTTGTGGATTGGTTCTGCTACTGAAACATATCAGAATTTTATTGAATTTTGCATACATAGCTTTGCTAGGCTAAAATTGCTTATAGCAAATCTTATTTATTTCCAAGTGAAATCTAATAGACACAACTGAATTTAACATTTTTAGTATCATTTTATTTCGAATTTTAGATTTAACAATAATAATCAATGAAAATATCCTTTCCACGAATGAATTGGATGACGGTAACCTTAGTAGAGTAAATGCAAATAGAGCTAAATCTTCAAACATGAATTTGTAGGCTGCATTTTTCAAATCTATAATCTTCCTCCAAAAAGTGGCTCTATGATATAAACGTCTATAGATATATTTATTTGTTTATATTTAATGGTGAAAGTACATTTTCATTTCTTTCTAATATTTTTTATTTCTATTAGTTTTATTAGTTTTTCTAGGAGAGATTTTTTTGTTATTATTTTTATTAGAATAAACTTTTTTATTTTTCCAAAATGTTTTTCAATTAATATTCGTTTTCCAGTATACACCTCTAGGTAAAAAGACAGAAAAAGCTGTATATTCCTATCTTTTTTTCACGTATATTTATTTTAGTACTATGTAAAAAAATAAGCCACCTCAAGAATTTGTTTAGCCCCCTCTAGAAACCAGTGCTGGTTACGGCCCTGGGTTGACCATTGTTCCAAATTATAAATCAACTAAAGTAAAACACTTGGCATCATTCTTCTAAAATTGGTATATTTAGTCGACATCTATGTGTAGTGCTATTTTTACATTACCAAAAGTTTTCTAGCTGATTTGAAAATGCAACGACTTCTTTGTTCATTAAATACAGTATCTCTGGATTATCTAAATCTTCAAAGTGGTTATTCTTTAAGCAATGTTCCGAAACTTCATTGACGTTTTTACTTAGGATGATCAATTTTTATGTTCATCCAATCTGATATCATTATTTCAACCAGTTTGGCGCATATAAACTGTATCACAATCGATACATTTTAATTTATATACCTACATTAGATTTTTCCAAGACTGTTTGTCTGCTCTTATTGACCGAGAAGGAACTCACATTTCCTTTATTTGTACCTACTTATAGTTCTTATATTGTATTCATTAAACCTTTTGGAAATCTTGTGACTTCATTTTTTAATTTTTTATCATCTACATTCTCAATGTTTTCATACACATGCTTGATAATCAAGTTTCGTTGTTTTTTCAATTAAGTTTATTAATTATACTCCTTATTTATCGCCATAAACCTAAGTGTTTTGGTTTCTTTTTCAATTTTTTCTCTGGATAAAGGTATCAGTGTGCGTTGATTTTCTGTAAATCTCAATACTGAGGTAATTATTTATATAAGTTATCTCTAGGTCTAAGATATTCTATGAGTGATGTTTATTTTCGATCCCTACAATGAATATTATTGATTGATAAAATGAGTTGATGAACATTACTATCACCAATGACCAAATAGATCTTAGAATATCCTTACTCATTAAAGCAGTATTACAAATAGATAGATTTTTGTATTTTCCAATCAGTTAGAAAGCTGTTTGAAAAAATGGGTTTATACCCACCCCGAAACATAAATGACAAGTAAATATATCAATTTTAGTGCAATTAAGCCAAATGTTTTACTTCAGTTGATTTTTAGTTTCTAACTCGTAACGTAAAATACAGGCCCATTTAGGTTGTTTGTCGGGAATTACCAAATATTCTGAATAGCGATGACGTAGGTAAGTCGACTTGAAGATTCAAAAGGTCGCTTGAGGACGCAGATAATGCTTTATGAATTTGTAAAGTTTTTAGGTATATTTCCAGAAACTTTTGTTGTTATGAAGAATTCGCATATCTGAAATATCTGGGAATATATGCTTTTGTATTTATGCTGAGGTTTGCGTAACTGGAATTTGTTTTTCCACTAATATACGAAGGAAAGGCCTGTTCGACCTATATACAGGGTCCTGCAACAGTGTTTCATATCTGTAATTGAGAAACAGATAGAAATTTACATTTCTATAATATTACCTTATTGCTCGAGCTCGACAAAATAAAAATATTTTCGGTCACACAGGGTGTTCGATTTCTTCTGGGCGGATAACAACTATGTTTTTTCAAAAGGCAACCTATATTTTTTATCGCTTTTTTGGTTTCTTCATAGAAAATAAAAGATACTTTATGTATATCTTCACTTCGAAAATATCGACGGTTTTCGAGATTTCAACCATGACAGGTTTATTTTTCCAATATTTGTCACTCAGAATATTTCAAATTATAATAGGTGTGCCAAGTCCAATTTAAATTTAATTTTGGTCAAATATTCTACATTGGTAACTCTCTCAAACGATATATCTGAAATCAACCTGGGATATACAAAGTATGAAAAATCGCTTGCCACATATTGTAAATAAAAATGTATAGAATCTTCCTAATTTTAAATGGAACACCCTGTATATTATAGATCCAGAAGAAGCGCTAAGAAAGGCTCTACTAATGTCATGAAGTATTCCCTATGGTTGAGTTTAATAGTTTCTCTTAAAACAGCGAAAAATGGAAAATATTTATTTTTCTTCGCTATAATCTCAATGAACGACTTTTTTCAGAAATAACCTGTTAGATAAACAAGTTGTGAATTACACCACAAAATGTATGTTGTATATTTAAAATAATTTCAATAATCCCCAAATTTGAGCCATATTCTTTCGATCTGAAACACCCTTTCAGAGGATAAATTATTTATTGGAAATCGAGGCAATGATAGATCAAAATATTTGCCTTCAAATAAGTATTGAAATCTTCAGTGATTTGTTAAGTTGAACTTTCGATATAATTTAACAACATTCTGATGAAATTATATCGAAAGTTTTTCTTAACGAATCACTAAAGATTTCAATACTTATTTGAAGGCAAATATTTTGATCTGTCATTTGCCAGACTATCGATTTCTACTAAATATTTTATTCGCTGAAAGGTTGTTTTAGATCGGAAGAATATGGCTCAAATTTGGAGATTATTGAAATTATTGAAATTATTTTAAATATACAATGTACATTTTGTGGTGTAATTCACAACTTGTTTATCTAACAGGTTATTTCTGAAAAAAGTCGTTCATTGAGATTATAGGGAAGAAAAATTAATATTTGCCATTTTTCGCTGTTTTAAGAGAAATTAGTATACTCAATTGTAGAGCCTTTCTTAGCGCTTCTTCTGGATCTATAATATACAGGGTGTTCCATTCAAAATAAGGAAGATTCTGTACATTTTTATTTACAGTATGTGGCAAGCGATTTTTCCTACCCTGTATATCGCAGGTTGATTTCAGATATATCGTTTGAGAGAGTTACCAATGTAGAATATTTGACCAAAATTAAATTTCAATTGGACTTGACACAACTTTATAATTTGAAAAATTCTGAGTGACAAATATTGGAAAAATAAACCTGTCATGCTAGAAATCTTGAAAACCGTTGATATTTTCGAAGTGAAGATATACAGAAAGTATCTTTTATTTTCTATGTAGAAACCAAAAAAGCGATAAAAAATATAGGTTGCCATTTGAAAAAACATAGTTGTTATCCGCTCAGAAGAAATTGAACACCCTGTGTGACCGAAAATATTTTTTTTTGTCGATCTCGAGCAGTAAGGTAATATTATAGAAATGTAGATTTCTATCTGTTTTCCAAATAGAGATATGGAACACCACGCCTCTGTTGCATGACCCTGTATACGTAAGCACTCGGAACCGATCAATTTATAAACTTCAGACCGATTAGGTTTATGTTGAATTGAAAATAATATTTGATAATTTGGTTACAGGCTGAAAGCCAATTTGATATTTGGATTTCAAACTAATGTATACATATTATTGCTTTTACTTCACCATAGTACGCTGCAAACAGGTACTTTTTCGGCTTTTATCAGATATGTGAATAAGTATATGATATTTAATCCAATAGCTAAACGATTTTTATTTTTGAGATTTTCAATTAGTGAAATTTTGAAAGAGTTATCATTGCTGGGACTAGGTTCTGAGTTATTGACCACGGGAGAAAAAGGCTTGAAGATTCTTCAATCAGAACGCCGATGACTTTTTATTTCATAGATGTTGTGAATCTCTGAGAATAGTTTTATTTGTGCACGTGGACTTAGAGTGATTATTAAAAAAAAATTTCATATTGTTTCAGCTCAAAGTCAAATGTAGAAAATTGATTTTTCTGTAATTTTCTGGTTCTAATACGAAAGCCATGCTGATATCAATATTATTAAGGAAACTCAAGAACATACTCAAGTTATTCGAGGTACTCGTAAAATAAGCAATAATGTCGTCCTAGTATATGTACCGGAATAATATAGGAATACTGCTAAACCTGAAAGTATTAGTTCAATTTTTTCTTTATCTATCATAAAAATTTCTAGTCAAGGGACTCAGAGAGTTATTTTTGGCAATATGTTCGATTATTTCATCGAAAAATGGTTTTTAGAAGGCAAATTTCGAAAAGTGATATTATTTCTATTTTGTTGACTACAAGTATATTTGATGTATCCAATATTTCAAAAATGAGCGGAATGCACTCATTTTCCGGAATATGCGAATAGATGTTTTTTTTTTTTAACTCGAGGGACCTACAGTTTAACGCAGGTTCCGAACGGCCAATGGGCTTGTAAACTATGTACATTACCCAACAAATTTCAATCTTAAATAACCACTAAATTCCGGACATACACAACACCCAAGAGCGAGGTAGGACTCGAACCCACAATCCTCGGTTTACAAACGGTACAAGGCGGTTCACCTTACCGCTGGTCTACCGAGGCCTCTCGAATACATGTTTTCAATGTCTAACGGAATTATATTTCCATGACGTGCAAGAGGTAATGATTGTAGTTTTTCGGACCGTTCTAAGCAGGTTTTCCGTGCACATAGAACAGTAAAATTTGTACTTTATCTGAATTTTGCTCTTTAGTAAAATTATGAACAGAACAATTAATGAAGAATACAACTTGACTAACTGATGGAATGTTTCTTCATATGTTTTAAAGAAACCATATAATCCTGATATAAATGGATTAAGGCGGACCCTTTTATTTCTATCAAACGATGAATAAAGTTGCACATCTCTAGCGATATAAAGTAATTTAGCAATGGTTGGTATTTGATCTTTTGAAAACTTCATTATATTATAAATGAAAAGTAATAAGTAAAACACTTGTCTAAGAACCACAAACTCAAGAACTTTCATTAGACTAGTTTCGCCTTTTACAGCATTATCAAGAATAAATATACATGTTGAATACAAAGACATCACTTGAAAATATTCATATTCTCGGTTCGGCAGCTGGTGATTAAATAGAGTCGATGGGTATTTCCAAATTATCAAAGATTCAATAGGAGTGAATGGTTTAGGTCTAACTGGTCATTAAGAAGAATGTAATTACGGGATTTTTGGAGGTTCTTTATTTCCACGGCTTCTAGGTAGTTCATTTTCATGCCCTTTTCAAAGTAGTGAAGAATTTTTGGTTCAAAGGCGGATAAGATGTATCCTTTCGACTGTAGATGTTTCCGAAAAGCCGACTGTTTTTTAGATGTTTTTTAGTCTTGTTTCAAAACATCTTCCGGCCTGGCATATATAAGATGACTTAAATTCTTCACAGTGCATTCTGTATATCCCGGTTTTTTTCATCGGATCGACTTTTGAAAATTTATTATTGAAAATCATTCTATCCAATCTGCTATGACTCGAAAAAGCAGTATTCAAATTATTAATTCTGAAGAATTTAATGATCATCGAAGAGGGGATGTGCGCATAAAGGATGCTACAAACTTTTATTCATTTCTATTATTATTGCAGTAAATGTATATATATATATATATATATATATATATATATATATATATATATATATATAAACAGAATTTTTCTAAAGAGATTTTTATATTTGTGTATATAAACCAAATAAATAAATATATATATATATATATATATATATATATATATATATATATATATATATATATATATATATATATATATATATATATATGTTAATTACTGGGGTTGATACACACAAATAAGAATAACTATTTAGACCAATTCCGTTTATTGCTCCATACGTTAACAACTTGTTCATACGTTCAAGCACACTCGATGACTCCCCGACTTCACAGCTTCACACTCGTGCACAGTAATTCTCTACTGCTTCATTGGTAAGGCGCATGACCGCTTTCTACCACTCGTCCGTCCTGACGTGACAAATGATGGGGTGCATAAAGGGGATGTATATAACTTTTTTATGAAATTGAACCGTGGTAGGTACTACATTAAAAAAACGTTGCTAATTTGAATTGGTTATTAAAAGGGTTTCTTTCGGAAATTCTGTTCTGCAAAATTTTCTATTTTATTCCCGAAGTTTATTTTCTGATGGATATTACTTGCAATGCGCTCAATGGACAACTATTATTGTTCAACTATTTTAAGTTTGAAAAAAAAATAAAAAATCTGATCTGGTGTTGAATTGAAATTTCAATTTAGAAATGTTGACGATAATTCTTAATATGTATCCACCTAAATTATGAAACAAATTTAGGCCGTTTTTTAGTGTAAGCGAATATTATTACCCGGGTACCTGTGAGGTCAGGCGTATAGGACACGGGCCGCCCCGTTTGTCCCTATAGAAAGACCGTACTGAGTAGCATCACTTCTGAGACGTGATACCAATTCTTGCCAAGCCAAGTTAAAATTGCTAAAAATACGTGTCTGTTAATATTTAGATGTTCTGGTAGTTAAAAAAACTTTATCCACGCTAGATTCATTTAGAGATTAATGTAAGACATGAATTGTACGCATTTCATGATAAATTGATATAAATATTATTGCTTTACTTGAGATTATATAATATAAACTATTATTGAACCTTGGATGTGAAATTGAATTCATGAACAATATTTGTTATTAGTGGCCAATTTATCACGATTAATAGTTATTGTTTGTACTATTGAATACCCACATATAAAATATTATCGATTAGCGAGGGGTCTGCTGAAATAATAGTCTAGTCAACAAGTTCAAAAACGTGTTAATTCTTGGTAAAGCTCCTAAAAATATGAGCGATAGCTCATTCGATTCGGAATGACGTCTAGAAAAATGTATCTCGAGGATTTATTAGCACATGAACAATTGCAATTGTTATTAACAAATTAAAATGAAAAAAATATGGCATTTTGTTTTTCGTTAATAACTCATAAACTATCGATATTTAAGAAATTTTGAAAAAAGATCCTCAAAGATGAGAAAATTGTCAATAAAAAAGTCCGGACTCCCGGAACTGTACCTATATTATTTATAATTTTAATTTAATGCCGAAAATAGGGCTCCGCGCGACCGTTGAGCTAATGACGCTTTGCCGCTAAAGCGAGTGCACCACATAAAATAATTTTGTTATAGTAACAAATATTAATTCAAAAATTTGAATAAATTATGGTATCATCCAGATACTTGAACGAAGAAATACAAGTTGGAAGTGTGTAATGTTCCAAAAGTTCTACTATTGTTTATTAACAATTTTTTTTTTCCAATCTCCCTTTTCATGAATAACGACATAAAAGTTTTAATGATTGACCTAAAAATTTTTGGCTCCGTGGAGCCTTTGCTATGTATATACTTAACAAGATCATGCAATAAAATTTTCTTAAAGTTTATTATTTTGTTTATAATGATTTTTTTAAGTTAACAATAAATGAAAATTTCTGGAAATGTTGTTAAAAAAATTTTATTCAACAAATAATATATTATTGCCGTTTCTGTATCCAACAATAGGATCGAATGACTTTCGAAAATTTTTTTTTAAATAATTTGTTAAGATATTGTTTATAAACAAATAGAGAATTTTAATATTTTTTGAAAATTTTTTTTTACCATTTTATTGAGTTGGCTAAATAATAATTAAAAAAATTTAAAAATTTCCATAAAATTTTTTTTTATTGTTTATAACTAATTTTTTTATATTTCGATTATTTAAATAATTATCGAAGAACTATTTTCTCTTTAAAAATCTTAGTTGGTATTTATTCATAGGTTGACAAATTCTATAAACCGTTATATTTTTTTTCTTTAGCTAAAAAAAATTACAAAAACAGCCATATATATGAAAGTACTAAAAAATATTTTTTTTATTTTCTAAAATACTTTTAAATATTGCACGACTTCGAAGGTCATTCGATTTGTCAAGTAACAAATTCATATAATTTATTAACTATTAGAGATACGATAATAGACATTCAGTTGGTTTTTATGAGAGATTAAGTGAACTTTCAAATCACTAAAAGACCAAGTTTATAACTATTGTTTATCAGCTACTATATCTATTTGTTTATAAAAATTTGAGAATTTTTTGTCTTTCTCGTATCTTTTATGACTTATAACTTGTTAAGTAATGAAAACAAAGCTATGAATCCTTAAACAATTTCTATATGAGATACGGATAGGATATGCAGTTTGATTGGTAGATATTTTATCATTGAACAAAATTGTTTAAGGATTCATAGCTTTGTTTTTATTACTTAACATGCTATAAGACATAAAAGATACGAGAAAATTCTCAAATTTTTATAAACAAATAGATATAGTAGCTGATAAACAATAGTTATAAACTTGGTCTTTTAGTGATT
>JARQZK010002173.1:0-35000 GCA_030704885.1 Cynegetis impunctata | reverse complement strand
AGGTCGAGCTGTTTTCGGTGATATAAAAAATCATTTGATTTGAAAGAAATTTTTACGTTAATCATCACTGATGTAGTAGCAATAGATAAGATTATGTATTGACAACAGTGCAAATGTGTTAATCTAATCTTTCAACACTTTCATCTTGCTGTTGTTGAATCTTGTACAGACATAGTGGCAGTGAGCTCAATTACTATGAAAGAATAATTTGGGATCCTATTTCGAATATTTATTATAAGAGGATATTTGATCAAAAATGAGAAATTATTGAATAAATTGATGTCCTTTTCGAAGAGAAATATGAGTCAATATTTTTTTATTTTTTGAATAACGTAATAAAAATATTTATTTTCATGAGATTATTCGGGGCACATTTCGCCTCCATCTAATTTGTGTTTTCATCAAATTTTTCATGAAATTGAATACAAATATTCACCTAAAATATTTATAAATATTTGAAAAGAAAATTGCTTTTGCATAATATATATATATATATATATATATATATATATATATATATACACATACATATTTACTTATACATTATCAATAATTTTTTATAAGTACATAAGCAATAACTGGCTGCTGATATTTGAAAAACGATTTCATTGATAAGTCAAATTTTTGAAATAGAAAAATTGTATTCTCATTTATGAACTTAATGAAAAATATTGTAAAGTCAAAAACCAAAGAGATATGTTTCTTCAATCTTTCGCTTGGCTATCTTCAGTTGATAATTATGTGCTACTCATTCTAATATAAGTATTGAGGAAACTTATCCATAAAATCATGTTTCTAACATCAATAGCGTGTTATTGCTAATACAATACGAATAAGTAAGAAAATAGCACAGACAAAAAAAATTTTAACACACACACACACACATATATATATATATATATATATATATATATATATATATATATATATATATATATATATATATATATATATATATATATATATATATATATATATATATATATATATATATATATATTATATAGAATGGTTCATTCTCATAAGTGTTCTGAATATTCAGATGATGACGTACAGATATGTTAGATATAATGTTTTGTTTGTCTTTTTTCCGCCCATTGGGAATTTTTGGACTTTGACCCGAAGTACCTGCTTCTTGTTCTATTCGAAATTAAAAGGTACCTACTTCAAACTAGGCAGATTTTAAAATGGATATGCTAGATACTTGGAAACGAGAAAGATTTGTTCTGTGAATTTTTGTACGGAGTGAATTATATTATTGAAGCAATAATGATATATATGAAATATATAAAAAATATCCAATTATTTTTTACGAACAGGTTTGCATTAACTGTTGAAGTTTCATTGAAGAAGTTGTTGAAAGAAGAGTATATATTACATAAAGTGAACAAGGAAAATTCTTTAATAATTTGAAAAATTATCAAACAACTTTCCAAGGAAGCTGGTTATACGTATTCAGCAACGCAAAATCTGCATTCACAATCGAACGGTGAATAATAGAAATTGTCAAGTTACCCCGACTCAAAATTTGCATATAGCTGTTTCGATCTTATTAGATCTCATCAGTGCAGCTTATTTGACTCGGAGTGAATTAACAAATCTCTAATTGTTCCCCAATATAAATCGTGGTCAGTAACACTGGTCGGATAACAATCCAGAGCGCCATCCCACCAAAGATATTGGGAAACAACAATTCACCGCTTAGACTGAAAATGCAGAAATTCGTCACTCGAACACGTACCTCCTGATATGAAGATATCTACTCTACAATTATTATAATATTATTAAAATATTATAAAAGAATTTTCCTTGTTCACTTTATGTAATGTATGAAATTGACCATGGTCGACTAGTATGTTTTTCATGATTTGATTGTTGTATTTTGCGTATTAAGCGACTAGAATATTCGGAGCGCGCTCTCGTGGGTATATCCAAAGGTTTTAAATCACTATGTTAGTGTGCCTTGGAATCATATACACCACTGTTGTAGAGTAAATATCTTCATATCAGGAGGTACGTGTTCGAGTGACGAATTTCTGCATTTTCAGTCTAAGCGGTGAATTGTTGTTTCCCAATATCTTTGGTGGGATGGCGCTCTGGATTGTTATCCGACCAGTGTTACTGACCACGATTTGTATTGGGGAACAATTAGAGATTTGTTAATTCACTCCGAGTCAAATAAGCTGCTGAGATCTAATAAGATCGAAACAGCTGTATGCAGATTTTGAGTCGGGGTGACTTGACAATTTCTATAATTCACCGTTCGATTGTGAATGCAGATTTTGCGTTGCTGAATACGTATAACCAGCTTCCTTGGAAAGTTGTTTGATAATTTTTCAAATTATTAAAGAATTTTCCTTGTTCACTTTATGTAATGTATGAAATTGACCATGGTCGACTAGTATGTTTTTCATGATTTGATAGAAGAGTATATGATGATAAACGATAAATAAATCAGTAATAATTCCGTACTTCAACCTGTAATTTCTAGATTATTCCATTTCAGTTTTGGTTCCGTAAATATTCTCGAATATTGTGAAAATGATAGAGTGAGTTTCATGGAAAATAATTGACTCCGTAGTCTTTTGACGGAAGATTTTTGTATATGAATAAAGTATCGTCTCAATTACTTAGGTTACTAGACACACACACACGAGTGTTCTTTCATTAAATACCTACTGTATTTTTTAATTTTTCACCAACTGCAGTGATATCAGTCGAATGATTTTTGAATTTCCTTAAAATATTGATCTATATTCATCCATTATGACAATATACCATTGTGTTGGACAAGGCAATATTCAATATACAAAAAAAAACATTTGCACTAATAATCAACTAAAACAAGAAAAAAATCGAAAATATCAATTTCGGGAAAAAATAAAGTCAAAATTTCATATTCGTTTTTTTGATAAATCAGCCTTACTAATTTAATTATTCAAATAATTACCTACACTAATAAGCTTCTAGTATCAAGAATTTTGTAACGAATTTTTCGAAGGCACATAATTTAAGTGGTTTAAATGTCTAATGCCTTCATTCAATGGTGAAGATTCAAACTTAGCCAATCAATTGATGTTGATGATATAACTTTCAGATGAATGCATGTTATTAATTGAGTATTGGAGGCCGTTATCTGACGTTAGCCCATTGAATGAAAAAAGGAAATTCAAAGAAATTTACACTGAATTTCATTCCATGAAAAGTATAAATCTCCTTGAAAACAAGTATGATTAATCCCTTCCTAATACCACATTATTGTTTCATTGATTGCAAATGATCTTATTTTCGTGGAGGCAAAAAACAATATCATATGGAACACATCATTAATAGGTAATTTAAATTTTTCTGTTTTAAGGAGCTTTTAGTTTGTACTAAATTACCCAATTAAGACATAAACAGTTTTAGAAATTCTTTTCTATTGAAATGAGATCATTTGCAAATTAGAGTGCGCTATTTATATTTTTTAATGCGAATATTTTGAATTTATCTATTTAGACCAAGCTACAGAGATTTTTCATGTAAAAAGTGTTAGAAGAAAACCAGCTGCGTCATTGTTTGTAAAATAGTTCAATATGATATAGTGATATGTTTTTCACTCGACTTTAGAATTTATAACTTTGTTATTAACAATTTTATGCAAAAACTTGCATTTTTTTTTAGTTTTTTGCTTATAAAAATGAAATTATCAGAGTAAACGTGATGGTGTTAATAGACTAATTGTAGAAAATGAAAACACGAAGAAAATGAGAAGTGGGACGACTCAATCAGACCCTTAGTTTGAGAGGAAATCGGAAAAAACTGTCCAAAATGCAGTTTTTCAAAAATTCTTAACTCGCTTATTTTTTGAGTTGTAGCGTAGATCCTCAGGCCAGGATAAGCTATTGATGTAAACTTCACGAAGATCAGAAACTGTCCGATGCAAAGTTTTTGATCTGTGGCCATTTGATTATGTTACTATGCAATTTTCCAGCAGACCTGAATGCGACAGGTATGGTCCGATTTCAAATTACTAAAAAGATTTTGAAAGTAGAATTCTCATAGTTCAAAACGTTCATCTTGGTTTTTCATAAAAACGCTGAGAAATATGTTAAAAATGAAGCTGAACATGACAAAAAACGGCCGAGCGCGTGAGAGTAGTTGAAGAGTGGGGGTTTACAATTATTATCTGACAACGTTTAGAAATTACTGTCATGTTCAAAATGCCGACGCTTTCGAATGTCATACTTCTCCTTGCCTGCTGCTCTACCCCCACTCTTCAACTACTCTCACGCGCTCGGCCGTTTTTCGTCATGTTCAGCTTTATTTTTAACATATTTCTCAGCATTTTTATGAAAAACCAAGATGAACGTTTTAAACTATGAGAATTCTTCTTTCAAAATCTTCCTGATCTTCGCACAAATGAAGTTTATATCAATAACTAATACTGGCCGGAGGATCTACGGTACAACTCAAAAAATAACCGAGTAAAAAAATTTTGAAAAAACTGCATTTTGGACGGTTTTTTCCGATTTTCTCTTAAACTAAGGGTCTGATCGAGTCGTCCTACTTCTCATTTTCTTTGTCTTTTCATTTTCTACAATTAGTCTATTGACACCATCACGATTACTTTGATAGTTTCATTTTTAAAAGCAAAAAACTAAAAAATATGCGATTTTTTTCATTAAACTGTTAATAACAAAGTTATAAATAATAAAGTCGAGTGAAAAACATATCACTATATCATATGGAACTATTTTATAAACAATGGCGCAGCTGGTTTTCTTCTAACACTTTTTACACAAAATGCTCCCTACAAATCTCTGTAGCTTGGCGTAATTATGAAAAACCGAATGCTTCAAAGTAAACTGTCATATTTTTTGTTCAGACATCTATTTTCCTTATAAGAATTCTATATCAATATTTCATTCGCCCTAAAATTATGCATACATTTTGCATGCACTGTATTCACTGTTTTTATGTATATCTAGAAAATAATTTAAAATATCCTTTTATATATAAGAGCACTCATGAAATAGATTTTCACACTGAACTGAAAGCTTACATTTTGAATCACTACTTAGGTTGTGATCATAGCAGTGCAGGATTATCATTTATGGGACCTATAGAGAAGTGGTGGGTGACGAAAATCTTAAAATTACGGTCATAGTTGAATATTCAAAATTTGGTGAGGGACTTAATTAGTGGGGGCCTAAAGGCTGCAGCTTACTCCAGCCTATTGGCAAATCTGGCACTGCAAAGATGTGCAAAATAGTTTATTAAAAGGATATAAATGAAAACGTGAACATTTAGTTAGTTTTTATTTGAAGTGTAAATACAAAGTCGTGACCAAAGAAATTATTTAAATACATAATACGTATTTTAGAAATACCTTTATTAAAATACGACTTTTAAATAGTAAACTTTTTCAAATTATTCATTGCACTGATTTCAACACTGGTATTTGTTTATATCATTCATTTACATTCAGTAATGGAAGCTAACTGAACAAAATTACAAAAAAATAATTACTAGTCAAGTTGTCAACTGATCAACTCCTGTGATTGGCAGTTCGATTTGCAATATTGGTCTGTTAGTAGCATGCTATTAGTTGGTAATATTGGTATTAATGGTAGCACTATAAGTAATTTTTGTTGAAATTGAATGATTTGGAATGATGAAGTCAAAAACATCAAAAAAAGTATGTACCATTTCACAAATTCAAAATATGTATATGAAAGCATTTCAAAAAAATATTCTTTTTGAAAAAAGTATTTCAAATATAAAATGAAAATGAGTTTTTTGCATTTTGATTTTCAAATAAATGTATTCCAAATAATTCACATTTCTGATTATGACTAATTTTCATTTCAACTATGATTGTGATGTATTGTACCGCATAGGACATTATTGTTAAATTGAGAAGTCTATTAGGATTTCATAAAAGTTCTTGTTGATAGTCTAAAGAAATACTGCATTCCACTCATATTGTTATGAGCTAAATTTGAATTAGCCAAGATAGTTTTTCCTACAAGAATATATCAGTTTCGTTAATATCGGAGAACTAGAAAATCTATGCAGTTCTCTTATCTTATGAATAGGAATCTAACTATTTCCGAAGTTTTTGCGTTTTCTGCTTCATTTTAAAAAGTAACTGAACTTGTTTTTCAGCCTATAAAGAAGTAAATAGCAAATTTAATAGCTCCCATGTTCGAATAAAAGTTGACATAGATTGTTAACCTATGGGTTAGTACCCGAAATGCAGACACTACCTACTTATTTTCGATTGAAAAATATATGGAAATTTTGAACGTAATTTTCAAAAAAACATATTCATAAAACTTATTCTCCTTAAATAAATATATACTGTTTCAGTGAAAAAATTTTCCATTCATAATTATTGTCCGATAAACAGGTGTTAATATCAGGATATAATGCAAGCATTGATGATATACGAGAGGTAATGATACATTTCTACGCAATCTGCAGAACCCAATTAAAATAAAAATAAAGGCTGTTCACTTAAATAACTAGTTAAATCAGAAATAATCATAGATTTCATGGAACTAGATGAATACAAAATAAACAATTCTGTATTTGCTAATAAAACAAGCGCATGACTAATTCATTCATTTTTTTCCAGCGGAGGGATATGGCACCAAGCAATTCTCACACAGTTCCAGTAAGTATTATTTTATTAGTAATCTATCGGAATCTCAAATATTTTCAAACATGTTAGCATACTTGATTGGCTAGAGAAATTCATCCGTTTCATTTTCCTCGAAAATAATAGAGTAATGCACTGCATCGAAAGTCAACAGTAAGGAACTAGAAAAGTTTTCATATCTGTTTTATACCTCCTGCATCACCATTTTTGAGTTTATATATATATATATATATATATATATATATATATATATATATATATATTTACGGTAATTTTTGGCACTTTTTTTCACTGCCGTTATTTTGGTGTAGGGATTTCTGTTTTTTCGCTGTTTTTTTTTGGTTTTTCTCACCTCTACAGCTTCTGCAGATTGAGCTAAAGAGTTAAAATTTGTTATATGGATTGAGTTGTTTTAAAAAAATGCCCTTCAGTTGATCTTCATGTTGAAATATAAAGCGTTTCTGAGGATTTTTGAGTCTTGCGCAAGAGCATCTCTACAGCCACTCTAAATTTAGTTAGGCTGAGAATTTATTCATGAATTTTTTATGTTAGGGAGGTGATATTCAGGGGGTTCAAATGTTTCCTTTTGCCTCAATTTTTATTTAAAAATTTCAAGTGCAGTCGCAACATTCCACATTCATAATATTTTCATTGCATTAAAAATTATAAACCTATCAATTTCAACAATCAAATCATGAAAAACATACTAGTCGACCATGGTCAATTTCATACATTACATAAAGTGAACAAGGAAAATTCCTTAATAATTTAAAAAATTATCAAACAACTTTCCAAGGAAGCTGGTTATACGTATTCAGCAACGCAAAATCTGCATTCACAATCGAACGGTGAATTATAGAAATTGTCAAGTCACCCCGACGCAAAATCTGCATACAGCTGTTTCGATCTTATTAGATCTCATCAGTGCAGCTTATTTGACTCGGAGTGAATGAACAAATTTCTAATTGTTTTTCATGATTTGATTGTTGTATTTTGCGTATTAAGCGACTAGAATATTCGGAGCGCGCTATCGTGAGTATATCCGAAGGTTTCAAATCACTATGTTAGTGTGACTTGGAATCATATACACCACTGTTGTAGAGTAGATATCTTCATATCAGGAGGTACGTGTTTAAGCGACGAATTTCTGCATTTTCAGTCTAAGCGGTGAATTGTTGTTTCCCAATATCTTTGGTGGGATGGCGCTCTGGATTGTTATCCAGTCAGTGTTACTGACCACGATTTGTATTGGGGAACAATTAGAAATGTGTTAATTCACTCCGAGTCAAATAAGCTGCACTGATGAGATCTAATAAGATCGAAACAGCTGTATGCAGATTTTGAGTCGGAGTGACTTGACAATTTCTATAATTCACCGTTCGATTGTGAATGCAGATTTTGCGTTGCTGAATACGTATAACCAGCTTCCTTGGAAAGTTGTTTGATAATTTTTTAAATTATTAAAGAATTTTCCTTGTTCACTTTATGTAATCTATCAATTTCAAGTGAATTCTGAGTGCACGAAACCAGATTCAAGTCGATTTAGCATTTTCTTCGACTATGATCCGAAAAAATTGAATAATGTACTGTACTGATCGATACCTCAAACACGTAAATTTTTGCGTTAGAATATTATCAATGTCTTCTATAAATGATCCACTTTGGAAATTAAATATAATTGAGCATACCTCAAATTGGCAAGAAAACGGAATTAGTTATATTATTTCATTATCATTATAAGAGTTTTTGTAATCCTTTTTACAAGAATATTATATTTTTTGTGTTAAAGCAGAAAAACTACTTACAATCACAAATTTAGTTCATTTCAATTATTATATTCGATCTTAGTATCAACTTACTTGTTTAAGAATGCTTTTGTAATTTCGGGAAAAAAAAATCTTTATTATTTTTTATAAGTATTCTTTGACATGGTCTATAAATTTGATTCTTCGTAACTTGTCAGATTTTGGCCTATACTTTGAATTTGAATAATATTAAATTAATTTTCCATCCTACAGATGTATTTTATTTATATATATTTCATCAAATATTTGTTGTAGGTGGCTTATTTTTTTTCTCCAAATTCAGAAGTTCTCATTCACCTCCATTTGTTTAGCTTGCTCCCCAGCTACTTGAAATAAAATTTTTCATCTTAATTCAAATCGCTTTTCGTTCGTTGTGAATTAGTCTAGTGTATTCTAGGTACTATTTTTTTGTATTTTTTGTAATTCGACTCTCATCTGCCTTGAGTGTATTCAGAACCAATATGTTTTAACTTGTTGCTTCTTGTATTTATATGTAATTATTTAAGGGCTAAGAGAGTTTTTGATAGATTAATTAACATTTTAACGTGAAATCTATTGGAAATCAGCGGACTTTCTCTGAAGTAATAATATTTACAGTAAACTACTTCTAGTTGAACGCTAAGCTTAAAATATTGCTTTACTTATTTTATTGTATTATTTTATAGTTCATGAAGTTCTTACGTAATTATGATGAAATTTATCCTCAGAAAATGTTTAATTCATTTTAGTAGAAGATTTGATTTTCCTCATTCAATCCCATTATTTCGGAGATTCTACTTCATAATTATTTATTGTCATAACCTAGGCTTCGAGTGAAGCAAATTAAAATTTCGATTATTATTTTCAGGTAGTTCCTCAGCATCCGCACATGCTTCCTGTAAGTATTGCTTATAATGATATAATAAATCAGTTACACTAAACGACATATTTATGAATGATTATATTTCAGCTTTTGCCTCCAGTGGCTCATATACGTATAGCAGTGGACATAATCCGAAACAATTAGCTTTTACCGATGGAGTTTCTAAAGTGAACGCAGTAGCTGCAGCTTCAGCTACTGCAGGAGGTACAACTGCAATAGCCAATTCTGCTGCAAGAGCATATGCAGATGCAGGTGCTAATTCATTTTCACATAACGCTGCAGGTAATCCAATTGTTTATGATACAGTCGAAAATGAAAATCAAGCTGGAACTGGAACGTATTCAGTAGGTGCGAGTCATTCTAATGCAAGAGTAACTACTAATAAAAACATAGGAAGTGTATCATATCCAGATACCCATAGATCACATAATATTTGGCCAGCTAGCGATGGGTCATATTTAGCAGGAGATCAATACTCTGCTACTACGGCCAGTACTAAAAATGGCTATGGAGCTTACTCATACAAACAAAATCATGATCAACAAGTAACTCCCAGTATAAGTGAAACTCAAGGCCAGTCAGGAAGTCGATCATATTCAGTAGGCAGTGGTAAAGTACATACTCAAATGAATATAGGAGATAGTTTATCATCACATAAACATGGAGTACAACAATTATTGGAGAGTGGAAGCCAAGTGGAAGATAATTCCAATTCACCAGGAGGTTATAGTTCATCTAAAGCATCAAATACTAATGTAGATTCTGATCAATATTCTTATAACCTTGATGCTCCAAAGAAAATTAGTACCACTATTCAATCAGGGAGTGGGTCATACTCAACTGGGGCAGGCTCCAGTACCCATTCAACTACAGGCGATGGGCTGTATCCATATAACCAAGGAATATATAATTCAGTCGGAATTGGAAGTCAAGTTGGTGGTCACTCCTATTCTGGAGTAGGTCATATTCCTGCCCAAGTAGCAAATACTAATATGGGTATCAGCTCCTATTCACACAACCATGGAAAACATCATCAAGAATTTCCCAATAAAATTGGAAGCTATAGTCAGCCAGGAAGTGGATCATATTCATCTGGAGTTAGTTCTTCTGCTGCAACACGGAATCCGTATATGATCCTAGGCGATCGCATTACTTCAAACAATCAAGGCAGATATGATACAATCGGAAGTGGAACCTACGTGAAAGATGGTTTATATTCAGCAGGAAATGATGATTCGTCTAATGATTACAATGGAGCAACAAATAGTCAAGCAAATATCGGTTATATTTCCACGAATAATGCAGCTGTCTCAGACTCGAATAACAAATATAATCGAGGATCATATGATGGAGATAGAAACCGAAATGTAGAAAAAGAAGGTTCATATTCATCAGGTTATAATTACGGCACAGCAGGTTCGAAAGGTGAGTATCTGCAATCACTAAGTCCTTGCAAAGCATATGTGAACCTTAAAGTTTTTCGTAATTTCGAAATAAAAATATTCGAACAGATAAGCAAAATCTGGAAGTTATGTTGAAACAATCTGATTTTCAATATGTTGTGTGAATCTTATTATATATATATATATATATATATATATATATATATATATATATATATATATATATATATATATATATATATATATATATATATATTATATATAAAACAAATATCCCAATTTTTTTCTTCAATTTTCATCAAATACTAGGTGATAAAGAAAATTATTTTTTCTTCAAGCGTATAATAATATCTATATTATTTTCGACAACACATTTCGTAGAAATAAACTATTCTTTTACTAGTAAAATAATGAACGCTCATTATTGTACTAGTGATGAAATAATGAGAAATGATAGCAACGTCTATGGGCGTTGTATCCAAGTAGGTATGAACTGTCATTTAATTTTTATTTAATTTGATGTTTGTCAGTATTTGTCAAGAAAATTTAAAAGTTCGACACTATGGGCACAATATTCAATTTACGCTTGAAGAAAAAATAGTATATGTCACTCGGAGCAGAAGACCCTTTATATGTTTCGCCCAGTTTGCACAGCCTCGGCTAACGCCTCGGCAGTGCAAGAATCTGAGCTCAACAATAATGATAGCCTTCTACTCCTAGTAACATAATATATTATTTTGTACAACTGTCAAAAAAAGACTACATTCACGAATAGCTGTGAATACGCAAAGTTTTCCATTTTTTAACTAGTGAAAAAACGACCATAGAATATAGAAATAATGCATTTAATGAAAATTAATGAGAATAACAAAATTATTTATTGCAATAATAATTAATAGTTAAATTACGTCTTGTGGTGTATCACTATAACTGGCAATATCAGTTTAATCCATCGTAGAATTTGTGAAATACGCGAAAAAATTTACACAATATTTAATTTGACGCTTGTTAAATAAATTACATGTTTCCTTGGTTACACTTACTCAGACATAAGATCATAGAATATATTGATAAACATACTTGACTGCATGGATTTTAATTTTCAACCTAAAATGACTTTTAATAAATACTTATAATTTTAATACTTCTTTGCCAGTTGTACAAAAAATATTGTTTGTATTTCGTGAGCGAAATCAGTATTTCATGGCGCATTCGAATGAATTTCAAGCCTCGATCTGACGATCTCGGCTAAAAATTTTCATTCTTATGCGCCATTAAAAAAACACTGATTTCGCACACGTAATACAAAAATAACTATATATTCATCAATTTCAAGTTAGATATTAGTTTTGATTGCCACAAGTTTTTTTTTTTGCTTGAATGATTTATTTTTGAACTTCATAGTGATTTCATTCATATCAATCGATTAAGTTCATCCCAAAAAAAGAGTTTTTCACTTTGAATTATATCAAGTAAGTTTAGATTATTAGTTTAGGTGATAGACTGAAACTTATATATTTGAGAAAATGAAAAAACTTTTTATGTTAGGTACTCAAGCAAGTGCCACGTCAAAATGAACATTGCAGCTCCTTGTCATTCCACTATATATAGTCGGGTCGGGCTGACATGAAAATTATCAAAAAATGATAAAAAAGAGTAGCTGCAATTTTTTGACTGATTTGAGATCGTAATATCATACTAAGTTCTATTTTATGAAATGCAACGATTTTCAAGTCTGGAAAATTGTTTATAACAACGTTTTTGTGCAAAAAAAGCGTATTTTTTCAGTTTTTCGATTATATTTCGGAAACTATAGGTTATCGAGAAAAGTGCTGCATAGACCAAATAATTGTCATTGAAAAGCCTTCCAAACTGGACCTGCTAAATCGAAATCGGTTAATTTGTTTGAAAGTTATAGCAAATTTAAGGCTAAAAATGCGTTTTTTTTAAAATTATTATAAACAAATAATTAAACACTTTATTGTTTCACTAAGGCCGTAAAAGTGTGAGTTTTTACATACTCAAAAAGTGTGCGCAAGGTGGGCGATGTGCTATGAATAGTTATTGCACAATTCTATTTGTTTATCCCGTTTTTGTAAAATGGACCCAATTTCAACCGTTTATTGTGGGAAAAGTTATCAACTTACAGACCTCTAGAAGGTCTCATTTTAAAGGTAATACAGTCTGCTTGTAATCGCTAATCTCAGAAAGTTAATGTTTTTTCGTAAACTGTTTAAAAATTAGCAATAAACAAATGTTACATTTTGAACCGTTTTTTGCTTATAAATAAATACAATAATTTGCAAAGTATGAGGAATATGTGTTCATCAGTAGTACCATTGGAAAGCTGTTAAAAAAACACACATTGAGAAAAAAAGATTTGATGATCGGCTTTATATTTCTCACGCAGCATCACAGACCAAATCAAATAAGAAGTACGGTCGTCAAGAGTATATAAATATTATTCCTTACACAAACTGTATTCTTGTTAATAGTTCAATTAAGCTGTGGTGAAGCTATATTTTTACTTAAAGTATACTATATTGTAGTCATGCATAACAGAAAATTTTCAGAATTATTAATAATGCAAAAAAACCCGCGATAAATCAATGAATTATTTAAGCAACACTTTTTTCCGCAGTTTAAAGACATTTTGAGTATATGAAAATTGCGCCATTGTTATTTTTTCGTCGAGCTACCACAGATTGTAAAAAAAGAAGGTTCTGCGATAATTAGAACCCGAGAGAATGCGAATTTTTTTGTCCGCTCGATTTTGAAGCTCCGCATCGCGCGCGAGAAATTCAGGCGCTGCGACTTTCTCTCACCCCCACCACTCGGCTCTCGGGAAGCGCAGAGAATGTTACCTTGATATATTGCTCTCGGAACTAAATAATTAACAACAAAAGTTTATGCAAAATGTCGGATCATAAAGTTGGAAATGTCGCCTACCAAATGTAGAAATTTCAGCTCAAAATGTTAATAAACAACGGAGTAATGATTTTTTTTTGAAAAAAAAAGCTATCTTAGTTTTTAGAGGTCGTAGAAACTTTGTTTTTTTAAAAGTGTGTTTTTTTAACAGCTTTCCAATGGTACTACTGATAAACACATATTCCTTATACTTTGCAAATTATTGTATTTATTTATAAGCAAAGAACGGTTCAAAATGTAACATTTGTTTATTGCTAATTTTTAAACAGTTTCCGGAAAAAAATTAACTTTCTGAGACCTTTAAAATGAGGCCTCCTAGAGGTCTGTAAGTTGATAACTTTTCCCACAATAAACGGTTGAAATTGGGTCCATTTTACAATAACGGGATAAACAAATAGAATTGTGCAACAACTATTCATAGCACATCGCCCACCTTGTGCACACTTTTAGAGTACATGAAAACTCACATTTTTACGGCCTTAATGAAACAATAAAATGTTTAATTATTTGTTTATAATAATTTTTAAAAAAACGCCTTTTCAGCCTTAAACTTGCTATAACTTTTAAACAAATTAACCGATTTTGATTTAGCAGATCTAGTTTGAAAGGCTTTTCAATGATAATTATTTGGTCTATGCAGCACTTTTCTCCATAACCTATAGTTTCCGAAATATAATCGAAAAATTGAAAAAATACGCTTTTTTTGCACAAAAACGTTGTTATAAACAATTTTCCAGACTTGAAAATCGTTGCATTTCATAAAATAGAACTTAAAATGATATTACGCCCTCAAATCAGTCATAAAATTGCAGCTACTCTTTTTTTTTTCAAATGTCAGCCCGACCCGACTAATAATTCATTTATGCCATTTAATGAAACATTTATTCTCAATTTTTGTATCTTGCATAATATGGAGTTTATGGTGCATACTAGTCGAGAAGAAACAATATCACCTATCTATTCTGGGTATCTCGGTGAATGTGGTAAATAATATTCATTTTGGGCACTGATGAATCTTCAATAATATTTCCTCGCATACCTACAAGATAAAAAGCAGTAAAAGAATACTAGATGGAGATTTGTGCTTGAGGGACCCTGTTTTTATTTCTTCAAGATATCACCTGATATTTTCAAACCATTTTTCAGTTTTTTCATCATGTTCTATAGTCAATGGAGTAGTAAATCTTTTTAGTATGAATATATTTAAATATATTCACGGAATGCGTCCGTTACTTAGTTACTTAGTAAATAGTCATAGTCACAGTAGTTCATAAACAGAAGCAATGGAAATAGACAATTTTTCACTGAAATTAATTGAAGAATCTCATTGATTCTTTTCAATGTCCAGAAAAAATAGAATCATCAGTAATAACGAAAAGTTAGGTACCTAATATTAGTTCAAAATGTATGGACTGAGTTTATTCGATATTAAAAATATTAAGTAGTGGAGAATGTTTCCTGTCTAATGGTCATTGCAAATAATTTATTTGAATTCTGCCGCATGTTGGATTTTAGAAAATCCCTGAAATTAAATTTGAAATAATTCTATTTTTACAAAATATCGCAAGGTAACATTGGAGCTGTGATTCTAATCTAAACATTTGATTGAGTTGAATCGCTATTTTTATTTTCACACAATCATTGATTTTTTTTCGAATTTTCTGGCGGTTGTAACATACTGTACTGTATTTGTCTCAAATTCTCACTAGACAAATTATGAGTTACAGAACACAATTTTTATTTAATGATTTTGATAGGTTCTAGATCTGACCAATCCGACTATTCCTTTGAAAAAAAATATTTTCAACCAGTGGATCATTATACTCCTACACAATATCAACCACGATTGTATCCTCAAGAAGTGATTCCTAAAGACAAACCTTTTAAGAATGTTTTTCCGGGACCAGATGGCAGTATATATGATTATAAAGTACCTTCCCAGAAAAATAATATTCATTCAGCACAAAGCAACACAGGTGAGCTTAAACAGAAAAATTTGGATATGGAAAATATGTATACATTTATAATAATATACAAATGATACTTAAAATTATTTGTGAATGATCTGAAAAATATAATATTTACGTGCGCGTCTTTGCAATCGACAACTAAATTAATTTTCTGAAGTTTTTGTGTTAACCAGAAATTAATACAAAAGAAAACTTTATCAAAAGATTTTTGACTGCTTCTTTTCTATTCAACAAATCCAAATTGAAAACTAGGTAGTAATATTTGATAAATCTATTCTATTTTAAAGTTTACGATTGGTATATCAATATAAAAATATTTAAGAGAAAACAAAATCTTCAGAATCATGAAAATCTTTGGAATAATCATGTTTTTGACAGTAGAAAAAAATTTAAAGAAAAAGTCTAATAAAGGATCATATTTTTTTGTTATCTACACTAAGATCATGTTATTACTGGGCAATTATATAGAATATATATATATATGTATATATATATATATATATATATAGGTATATAATAATATATATATATATATACATCTATACATATATATATATATATATATATATATATATATATATATATATATATATATATATATATATATATATATATATATATATATATATATATATTAAAAAAAATATTACCCTTTAGTATTATAATATCTATATATATATATATATATATATATATAGATATACTAAAGGGTAATATTTTTTTTAAATTTTGGATTGGTGTAAATTAATAAACATATTTAAACATATTAAAACAATGGTTAATCCTAACAATTTACACATTTATTAAAAAAAAATAACGCATGACGCACGTTTCGGTGGAACTTCACCTTCTTCAGAGTTGAAGAAGGTGAAGTTGAGAAGGTGAAGTTCCACCGAAACGTGCGTCATGCGTTATTTCCTTTAATAAATGTGTAAATTGTTATTATTACCCATTGTTTTAATATAATATTTTTTTGTTACACTATGATAATGTTATTACTGGGCAATTATATAGAATATATATATATATATATATATATATATATATATATATATATATATATATATATATATATATATATATATATATATATATATATATATATATATATATATATATATATATATATATATATATATATATATATATATATATATATATATAGATCCTTATGGAGATACATTATTTCAATTTATTAGTTGATATTCTTAGTTAACCAATTTTATCTGCGCATGATTTGAAATGTTACCACATATATTTTTTCACTGAAACTACGGTAGCAATTTTATAATTTACCAAATGTCTCACATAACGAACTCATCAGTTCGTCCATACCTATAGGTATCCGTCTATCTATCCGTCCTACCGTTTGAGGAATCACTGTCCCTAGGGTGGATATAAAAGACTGTAAAAGTGATCGAAATTGTAGTCTTTTTGTATGTTATTAAAATAACTTTTACCATTGTGCTATAAACATTATTCAAATTTATCATTATAAATTATTTCATAGTAACAAAGGTTTTGTCGCCTATTTGAAGAAATAATAATATATAATATTGTATTATAGCAAAATCGGAAAGCACTGGAGGTTCCCAATCAATTGCATCTTCTAGATATAATATACACACAAAACCATGTTGCAAAGGACCTTTTCCTGGACCTGTTGGAAGTATTTATGAAAGCAAGCCAGCGTCGGCAGTAGGAACAGCTGTTAAAACTTCGTTGACTCATCCACCACTAATGCGTGTAAGTCCTAGGACACCAACAGCTAGTTTGCCAGGCCTCTCTGGTAGTATTTATACAACTAAACCAGTAAATATCGACAAAGAGCGCCAAAATGGTAACAAGTGGTTACCTTCCGCTTTTTCTGGTACGTATCAAAAGCAGTTTGGTTCCTCTCCGTTACCTCTTTCTCCTTGCACTAAGACTTCATGCACAAAAGAACCAAAATTGACGCAACAAACGAATTCTATATCATATTTAGGACATCCTAAGGTGGAAGATAAGCCTATTATTGAAAGCGCTGAGGAAGAGCATAAACCCAATATTAATACATATATTCTACATAACACTCCAACCATCAATTTACCTCATGAGGCAGAAAAATCTATCACGAATCTTTCACCGATAAACCCAAAACAACAAAGCGCTTCTATGTTTTCTGGAAGTGAATCAAATATAGACAGTAGTTCTTCTGGCGAAATTGTTCAAACTGGAATAAAAGTACCACAAAAATTTGACGGAAGTTTTTCCATTGCAGGTGCAAGTTCTTATTCTGTTAACTCAGAATATTTATTATCTACACCTGGTAAAGTTAATTTAGGTGATTCAAAAGTAAATTTTGGTGCAACACCAATTGACATTTCAACCACTATCGAAAAAGAAGTACCAAAAGTCTACACAAATGGTAATCGAGATGTTATTGCTGAAAAAGTTGGTATTTCAACGACTATTGAGAAGCAAGTTCCAAAATCTTTCACAAATGGTAAACAACCAGATTCAAAATATCAAGCGAATGGTTTTCGGGAGACTATTTCAAAACCAGTTGCCGTTTCTACCACTTTAGAAAAACAAGCTCCAAAAGTCTATACAAGTACCCTTTACATAGATCTTAAAAAACCATCCACAGTAATCGATTCCGATAGTAAGATATTTGAAAAACCAACAACATTCAGCTCGGATGGTCTTCTTAAAACCAAAATACATTCTCTCAGTAGTGGTTCACATGGAGTAGAAGCCCACCGCGGAACAGTCAATAGCGGAACTGGTTTTAGTTCGTCAGGTTCCAATTCTTATGGAAGCTCAGGTGGTTTCGGCAGTGCTTATGGTTGTAACATTCCGGGATGTGGAACCTCGTACAGGCAATATTCAAACGCTGTGCCCTCACAGGGAGCTAAAACATCCATTATTCATTCAGGTACTCTTCCATATTCTGGTTATTTTGTTGGTACTGATGAATCTCAGAATAATGCTGGTTCATACGGATCTCAAACAACAGGAAATGGTTACGATACAGCAGGTCAAGATGGATCTCGAGATTCCTCAAGTAGAGTCTCATATGAAGGAACTTTTCCTAAAAAATCTATTTCTCCAGATGGTAGTTATGGAGGATCTCTGTCTTCTTCATTTGTACACGGTATCCCAGGACATGCTGCACACGCAGGATCTCTTGCTAAGGCCGGTTCCTATTCGAGCTCAAGTTCATATTCGAAAGCAAACTCTTTTGCTAGTGCGTCAAGTGAGTTTAACATTTTCTGGAGGTAACTATAATAGCAATATTTCAATTTATTCCCTTGTTACAGGTTTCGCTTCATCAAGTTCAGGATCATATAGTTCACATCATCATTGAAAATGATGAAACTTGTATACGCGGAAAAAAAGATTGATATATTCGAATGTTCGGGGCCATAAGATTTAATGTGAATAAAATTATTTATATATGAATGAATTAAACGATTTTTAAAACTTATATAATTTGTTTACTTTCTTCATATTGAGATACAAACACAACTGTTTCAATTAAACGTGATACATATATATATATATATATATATATTTTTTATTTTTATTTATTTATTCATTTATATACTAGTTGTACCCGGAATGCGTTTCAATGGCACATAAAGTAAAAGAGTGTTTGGTTTTATATTCTGTTTGTTGAAGTGCTTGTTGATACTCAATATTATAGTGTTTGTTCATTTGAGAAGTATGGATTTTCAAAATTTAATCCACACATTTGTAGTGATTGTCTCTGTGCCTTGTTCATGTCCATTGGAAATGCGAGTCGCATCGGAAACTGGAATGATGATATTATTCGTCTTTTTCTCTGAAAGTCTGGTCCAGTTGCAAAGTCGTGGTAGATTTATGTTTAGAAGAAGCACGCCTATTTTTAATATCAAATCGTTCTGCAGTATTCCTGAAAAATCGACTGAATTTAACAATTCATTTAAAACATTCTCTTCTTCTTGATTAACTTAGTGGGGTGTGATAGCTAAAAAAAATTCACATCTGGCAACCACGGCGCTCTTTTGGATTCAGATAGTATATGGGTAGAGGCGTTAAAAAAGACCGGGACACAAATTTTTCTGGCCCTCTAGTGGCATTGATAATGTAATCAATATGGCCGCCATAGTTTTGTAACACGCTTTTAAATTTCCCTGTATAACTCGAATTTTCATTGGAATATTAACCAATATTATCAGTGATTATTGATGAGAAGAAAATGCGCTTTTCAAAGGTATAAGTGACGTTATTGTCAGCTTTGTAGTTAAAGAAATAATTTTAACATAATTATTTTTTTAAATTGAATTTTGGTTTTTGTTGAAACATTTTGCTAAATATCTCAAAAACTGTTGCAAATAGCTGAAAATTGGTAAAATATTTTTTGTTTGTCAATAAATTAGCTTTCGAACGGTGTATCTGACTTCTATTTTATAACAAGCAGTTACTGAAAATGTGCCAAAACAGTGTAGCATTGCACAGTTATAGTAGCAATGTAAGATTTCAAATACAGTCTTGGAATGTCAGATATGCCCTTATTAAGTCAGATAATGTATAAGAAACGTCATTGTATGAGAAACGTCATCGTATAAAAAAGATACCTGTTACTTAAGTCGACCATATAGAAAAAACTCTATCGTAGCGAGCTGCATTAGAAGAGCAGGTTTTCATAACGTATCCAGTTAAAAAAATATATTCAATAAATTATGATTTTTCTCCAAATTCCAAAAAAATGCGCCCTCTAATGTGTAAACAAAATTTATTTCCTCCCCGGGGGATCAACTCCACAACCAATTCGTACCAAAACCAATCACATCCAAGGTATCATACGAAACTACGCACTCACAAACTTTCAACCCAATTTCTATAAAATTGCGCCCTTTATCGTGTAAACAAGATTTATTTCCTCCTCCGCGGGGTCAACCCTCCAACCAATTCATTTAGAAATAAATACCATCCAAGATATCGTACGAAACTTTCTACCTATAGTACCAAAATTGCGCCTCCTATCCTGTAAACAAGACTTATTTCCCTGGGGGGTCAATCTCCCAACCAATTCGCAGTAAAACCTATTCCATTCAATATATCATACGAAACTACCTACTCACAAACTTTCAATCCTATTGCTCCAAAATTATGGTCTTTATCATGTAAACAAGATTTATTTCTTCCCCCAAAGGGTCAACCCCTCAACCAATTCGAACCAAAAACAATCCCTTTCAAGATATCATGCGAAACTACTTATTTACAAACTTTCAACCCTATTGCTTCAAAATTGCGATCGTTATCCTGTAAACAAGATTTATTTTCCCCCCAGGGGGGTCAACCCCCAACCAATTCAAACCAAAAACAATCCCGTCCAAGATATCATACGAAACTATCTATTTATAAACGTTCAAACCTATTGCTGTAAAATTGCGTTATCGTGTAAACAAGATTTATTTTCCCCCCAGGGGGGTCAAAACATCTTGTATGTGTTTTGTGTTAAAAAGGGAATACGATGTACAAAACTTTGTCAATATATATATATATATATATATATATATATATATATATATATATATATTTATATATATATATATATATATTTAATATATATATATATATATATATATATATATATATATATATATATATATATATATATATATATATATATATATATATATATATATATATAGTATAATATATATATATATATATATATATATATATATATATATATATATATATATATATATATATATATATATATATATATATATATATATATATATATATATATATATATATATATATATATATATATATAGATATATACTTTATTTGCATATTGAGTTATAATAATATTGTAATATATAGATTCTCTTATTTCTCATTCTTGTACCTAATGATTGAAACGTATCTTACAATTATATTATATGTCCTCATGTGACTGATTTTAAAACGAAAAAGAAAGTGCCAATTGCTTTGAACAATTCGTTTAATATATACCAAAAATTGAAATAATTACATTCCCTACTTGAACAGTCATAAAGCCGCTCACTTTACTGAACCCATATAAATTACATTGCTGCCATAACTGTGCAATGCTACACTGTTTTGGCACAATTTCAGTAACTGTTTGTTATAAAATAGAAGTCAGATACACCGTTCGAAAGCTAATTTATTGACGAACAAAAAGTATTTTAACAATTTTCATCTATATGCAACAGGTTTCGAGATATTTAGCAAAATTTTTCGACAAAACCCAAAATTTAATTAAAAAAAAATTATGTTACAATTATTTCAATAATTACAAACCTGACAATAATGTCACTTATACCGTTGAAAAGCACATTTTTTCCTCATTAATAATCACTGATAATATAGGTTAATATTATAATAAACATTCTAGTTATACAGGGAAATTTAAAAGTGTGTTACAAAACTATGGCCGCCATTTGATTACATCATCAACGCACCTAGAGAGCCAGAAAAATTTGTGTCCCGGTCTTTTTTAACGCCAATGTACTATCTGAATCCAAAAGAGCCCACTGGTTGCCAGATGTGAAATATTTTGATAGAATTTTTAGTTAACCGACCCCACTAATTATACTATCGATGATCTTATGAGTTATCGTCTCGCCTGGTATTTAGTTTTGAAAGCTGTAATTAGCGGCATTGACATCGATGTTATGGCGCGTTCACTGAGCCAACTGGGAACTTGAAGTTCTATGCAATATTTTGGAAAACTTTGTGAATCAATTAGCCTATGCTTGCTATGATTTTACGAAAGTTTGTTGTCAAATGATACTTTCATTGTGTGCATCCATCTATTGCCATTTTCCAATTTCCAACAATTGTTTTTTGTGAAACATTTAGCTGATGAAACATTTTGTACGTTATTTTTTGTGCGTGTCGCTATGAGACTGATGATTTGAGATTTGCATCATCGGCTGTTGAGCGTAAAATGGCAGAGTTTATCGAAATCGCCAGAGAATAAAATGACTGCACTACCAAAGAGTTGTTTATTACCTACATCTCAAATCTTGTTTCGTACGACTAATCGCTTCTGATGCTTATTTGTATACCATAGTAAATTCGTCCCATTGGGATCATCTGAATTTATAAATTGCATCCGGAGATATAATCCTGGAACAGGATTAGAGGATAGACCTTTCAGAAGCGCTTTAGAGATAAGGTACATAGGCCAGTTTCAGGAACTTAACTAATGATCAGTTACTCAATAAAGCAGTAATAAAAAAGATAGATTCTTGGAATTTCAAATCAAGAAAATCAGAGTTTTAGTAGTGGTTTAATAGTCCCAAGCATATATGTCGCGTAAATATATCAATTTTAGTGGAAGCAAGCCAAGTGTTTTACTATAGTTGATTTAAAATTTTGAACAATATTTGAGTGTTGAGCGGGCAGTCAATTGACGATAACAAATAAAAATAATTCTATATTTGTACCAAATTAGTTTCCTATCATATTCAGTAGTCCAAAAAGTAACTGAATCAAAGTCTCATCGCTACCATAATTTATGTAGCTGAGGGGGATGTTAGATCGTGTTTGTGATTCGTGATCCTAGTTTATTAGTGATTAAAATTTTTTTCCCAAAAATATTGATTTAATTGCTTTATTTGTGATACTATTTAATTTCATATACCGATAAGCGCGTATCCTGTAACTTCGAAAATATAGTAATAGGTTAACTAGAGACCAAAAATCAAATTTTATTTTATTCAAAATCAAGGAACAACTTGTTCCTCAACTGTTAAGATAGATTAAAGATGATTCAACATAACAACACCCTTAATTATTGATCTGGTAAAATTTCGAAAATATTGCGAAAAGATAAAACCATACAATTGAAAACAACCATGGCACAATAAAAACTCAATCAAAATCTAACTACGTCTGTTCTCTTAAACACAAGAACCGAAATCTCATGATCACTCGCAAGCCTATATAGGCACTTCTATGTAACAAAATAATGATAATAATAACTGTTGATATTCCTCAAGTATTATTCTGAAATTATAGAACAAGTTATAAGAATTCATTTATAATCCGAATAAAAATGGCAAATAAAAAAGGTGATGCTTAAGACGCATCCACCATTTCGAAGTGATAGATTTTCGTTTGAATGTTGGAAATATCTATCTATCTTGGAGAAATTGGTTGGACAAAGTATTATTTCAAATTCATGGTGGACAAACACATCAAGTTGAAATATACTGTGTCTGGTGCTAATGCTCTGCCAATGAATCAATATTCAGGAATTCGAAAATATAATTTTCACTTAATCGGTTATCAAATAGTATTGAGTAAAAAAAAATAGCTAAACCAAGAAAAACGGTGTCATGGAACACCAGGTAGGAACGAAGTCCCTTCGGATAGTATAGAAGGACCACAATTTGCGAAAACGAAACATGTGCGTGTCGGGTCGCACGACAGAAGTGATAGCTTATACTAATCCAAGTTGAAATAATTGATATTGAAATGTGGGGCTAAGCTCTTACGAGATTGTAAATAAAAAAATTGAAAAAGCCAAGAGTTACATCTGGGATTAGGACCCAGAAATACGGCACACCAGGGTTCAGTACTTAGACCACTCGGTCGTCAACGCAATGTAAAGTACAGACGCAAGAGAGTATATAACGAGAGGATAACGTATCGCCACGCTATATAATTGAATATAAACCTACAATACGTAGTCGTCATTTTATGGAACAAATTTTTAAAGCTTCATCTTTCATCTTTTAAATATCTAGTTGAAAATTTCAAAATTATTCGAAATAATGTTAGAAGTCTATATATTATATATATATATATATATATATATATATATATATATATATATATATATATATATATATATATTATATATATATATATATATATATGTATATATATATATATATATATATATATATATATATATATATATATATATATATATAAAATCTCTTGATAATTATTAGCAATAACAGGCTTGTTGAATCTTAAAAAACTCGATTTTATTAAAAAGTTGACGTTTCGCCACGATATTCGTGACTTTATCAAAACTTTTGAAAAAAATTGAAATTTCTTTGACATTTATTGATTTAATTTAGATAGAAACAGACTACTGTTTCACTAAAATTTTTTTCGGCTGTGGCCGTTCTTTGTTATTTATTACGTGCTATTCAGTCCAATATTAACATTCAAATTTGTTATTATTAGATGGTAAGGGAAACCACAGAAACCTTTACCCACGTAATGTTCGAAATAGGTTCAAATTATTTTGATTTTGAAGAGTCAAAGAATAATAAAAGGGTACTATTTATCGTTTTTTCAAAAATTTCTCATTGCAGCTGTGGCCGTCTTCAGTTATTAATTACGTGCTATTTAGTCCAATATCAACAGACAGGTCCGTTGATATTAGATGGGAAGGAAACCACAGAAACCTTCACCCACGTAATGTACAAAATAGGTTTAAAATATTTGATTGTTGTATTTGAAAAGACATTACTTGTGATTTTGGAGATCACATGTTCTAAACTATACTTTCTTTCTAGAAAAATTGAAAATTCTAGATGTTTAGATTTTGTCTAAGAAGATGAGTTGTTGTGGTTAGAGTTTGTTTGTTGAATTATATTGTTTCTTAGAAAAATTAAAGAATTAAATCTGCGTATATTGAACTCAAATGTTTGATATCTGTTCTATCATTTACGACTTCATTTAAATTTTTTTGAATATGTAACATTTCTAAAATTTCTCTGCGTTTTTGATCTTTTTCTATTTCTAAAATTCTTGTGCTATTAAAGTTGAAAGTATGATTCTCATTGTTTTTATGTTTTATTAGTGCTGTAGTTTGTGTTCTGGTATATTTGTGTGCTTTTAATCTTTCTTCTAAATTTTGAAAAGTTTGTCCTATATATGATTTATTACAATTATTACAGGGTATACTATAAACAACATGAGATTTTTGCAGAAGAGGTGTTTTACTTTTTAATTTAGAATATATTTGTTTAATTTGATTTTGTGCGGTGTGGGCTACTTTAATATCGTGTGGATTTAAAATTTGTGAAATTTTATTACTTAAATGAGGAATATATGGAAGAGAAATATACTTTTTGTTAATATTTTCTTTTTTTGATGTTTCTAATGTGTTGTACAGTTTATGAATTCTATTTTTAGTGATTTTCTGTATAAGTTTTATTGGGTAATCGTTTTTTATGAGTAATTTATGAACATCTTGTAATGTTTCATGTCTGTCATTATATCAAAAATTCTCTCGATCTAGTAGACCATCTTAAAACTTTGAAAATACCTAACAATTACAAATTTTTCTCTTTAGATGTTGTTTCTCTTTATACCAATATTCCAAATTCTTTGGTTCCAATAATAATTGATGACAAATGGAATATTATCAAAAATTATACAAATATTCCTAAAACCGATTTTATAGAAGCAATTCAATTTGCTCTTGGTACAAACTATTTTCAATATGAAAATAACTTCTACCAACCAATTGATGGTGTAGCAATGGGAAGTCCTATTTCCAGTGTTATAGCTCAATTAGTTTTAGAATATTTAGAAGAAAATGTATTAAATAATTCGAATGAACGAATTATAACTTTCAAAAGGTATGTTGATGATTGCCTTATAATAACATCCGAAGATTTTATTGATGATATTCTCAAAAAATTCAACGACTTCAATAGAAAATTACAATTTACTCTAGAAAAAGAAACGAACAATACATTAAATTTTCTTGATATTACTCTCATACACATAAACAATGAAATTATCACAAAATGGCATAGAAAAGAAATTTTTTCACAAAGAACATTGAACTACAACAGTACACATCATTTGTCACAAAAAAAGAGTTCAATAATCGGATATATAGACAAAGCACTTAAACTTACTTCACCTACACACAGACATGAAACATTACAAGATGTCCATAAATTACTCATGAAAAACGATTACCCAATAAAACTTATACAGAAAATCACTAAAAATAGAATTCATAAACTGTACAAGACATTAGAAACATCAAAAAAAGAAAATATTAACAAAAAGTATATTCCTCTTCCATATATTCCTCATTTAAGTAATAAAATTTCACAAATTTTAAATCCACACGATATTAAAGTAGCCCACACCGCACAAAATCAAATTAAACAAATATATTCTAAATTAAAAAGTAAAACACCTCTTCTGCAAAAATCTCATGTTGTTTATAGTATACCCTGTAATAATTGTAATAAATCATATATAGGACAAACTTTTCAAACTTTAGAAGAAAGATTAAAAGCACACAAATATACCAGAACACAAACCACAGCACTAATAAAACATAAAAACAATGACAATCATACTTTCAACTTTAATAGCACAAAAATTTTAGAAATAGAAAAAGATCAAAAACGCAGAGAAATTTTAGAAATGTTACATATTCAAAAAAATTTAAATGAAGTCGTAAATGATAGAACAGATATCAAACATTTGAGTTCAATATACGCAGATTTAATTCTTTAATTTTTCTAAGAAACAATATAATTCAACAAACAAACTCTAACTACAACAACTCATCTTCTTAGACAAAATCTAAACATCTAGAATTTTCAATTTTTCTAGAAAGAAAGTATAGTTTAGAACATGTGATCTCCAAAATCACAAGTAATGTCTTTTCAAAGACAACAATCAAATATTTTAAACCTATTATGTACATTACGTGGGTGAAGGTTTCTGTGGTTCCCTTCCCATCTAATATCAACGGACCTGTCTGTTGATATTGGACTAAATAGCACGTAATTAATAACTGAAGACGGCCACAGCTGCAATGAGAAATTTTTGAAAAAACGATAAATAGTACCCTTTTATTATTCTTTGACTCTTCAAAATCAAAATAATTTGAACTTATTTCGAACATTACGTGGGTAAAGGTTTCTGTGGTATCCCTTACCATCTAATAATAACAAATTTGAATGTTAATATTGGACTGAATAGCACGTAATAAATAACAAAGAACGGTCACAGCCGAAAAAAATTTTAGTGAAACAGTAGTCTGTTTCTATCTAAATTTTTCAAATCAATAAATGTCAAAGAAATTTCAATTTTTTTCAAAAGTTTTGATAAAGTCACGAATATCGTGGCGAAACGTCAACTTTTTAATAAAATCAAGTTTTTTAAGATTCAACAAGCCTGTTATTGCTAATAATTATCAAGAGATTAGAAATAGTTCACAGGCAACAACAATTCGAATAAATATATATATATATATATACATATATATACAGTGGTGGATTTACCAGCAGGCTGTATATGCTGGAGCCTAGGGCGGCAAATTTTAAGGGGCGGCAAATTTAGTTCAGAAATTTTTTATTTCGATTTACAAATTGAAAAAAAAACTATTACACAAAATACGAATTTCGAAATATTTCAACATCTCTACATAAACAATTGCTAAACACTTTATTAATTATATATTAATGATCATGAATTTTTCGAATATAGCAAGAACGATTCGATATTAGAGTCAAAATTTAGTTATTTTTACATATTTTCTTCACTGATAACTGCTATAATTTTTTCTACGTGTACCTTATAAATATGAGATCTTATGGAACTCAATCTTAATATAATATCGATGGTCTAATCATGACTGCTGCAGCAAGTTTGTAAATTGCCAAATTTTATTTCAGAAAGTTATTTCTTTATGCTGACTGAAATTGACTAATTTTTATTAAATAGAAAACTAGTTCAATATCTCATAGATATATAGTCTTTTGGTTTAAATTCATCCAAGAACTGATATTTGGACGACTGCACTTGACAATAAAAAATTCCCTCCATAAAATATGAAGTTAGACAATTTGTCAATTGTCAATTTTTAAGCGCTCATGTCGTACTCGAATTATTTAAATTGAATGTTTACATTAGTACATTTGTTAACTTTTTCAGAAAATGCCGGAATCGGAATGAATTGATTATAATAAGATAAAACAATACTGCAATTTATTATTCAACGGCTTCTCTGAAGTCGAATGAGTACATTAAAAAAAAATTGAAGTGAAAAAATTTTTTTTTCCAAAGTTATTGTGTTTACTGTGAACACGATCTTCAAAAATCCATACGGTATGGTATTAAAATTGCCTTTTTATATAAAAGGCAATGGCGGCTCGTGAGTTTGTCTTCAGGGGGGGCGCAAACATAATATTGGGTTATACATATTTGTGTATCTATTTTTGGTATTAGGCTAAATCTTCAGCCAATAGAATATCTTCAAGGGATTTATCAATTTATTCAAATCGATAATTTTTCAGCAAAATGCATTCGTGCAGGTGCAAAAAACGAATATTCATCTCATCTGCATAAACCTTACGTAAAAAAGACTCAATGATCACATTTCCCAAGAGCTGAAAACTTACTAGACTGTTTTTAAGCTTTGGAGAATTTTCATGTTTTTTAATCTTGTCTACCAAATGCTTGAGATCACGAACTCCTACCTTTATCCAATTTTTATCGCCTCTAACAAACAAAACAAAAAAAGCAACACTTTCATCATATCCACACAACCACGGAGTCTTGTAAATGTTTTCATTAAATTTTTGCCTAAAACCCGGCCGATTTTTAAGTTCTTTCTGTTCCTGAATTATACCTATTCAAAACTCCGGTCGGACGTCCATTATCTTTTAAATCCACTTTTTCCTACAAACTTAAGTTGCTAAAAACAACTTTTTCTAACTCATGCACTCTCATTATATATTATGTTTATAAAATCGGAAAAAGAAAAGAACAATACAGCCCTCAGAACCATCCGCCAACACAACAGGTAATCTTCATGCGGGTTGCGGTCCCAGACACATTGAGTCCGTAGCAGTCTTCTCCGCCGACCCCGGATTATGCAGTCATTAAAGCGTAAAATAGGTTTTTACCTATTTTTACTATGAACCGATTTATATGAAATTTTGGAATTAGGCTTATCTTACCCTTAACTTCAAAAGTGATATTGACCTGAACTCCGTTTCTACCCTGGGGGTGGTTGCCACCCCTTTTCGGTGGTGGAAATTTTTTTTTTCAAAATAACCTCGAATATCGATAGGAGACCTAATTTCAAGCAAAAGATGTTCTATATATAAGTTTTTTCAGAAACCCAATACTCTTCAAGTTATTGGCAATTGAAAATTCGGAATTTGCAGTTTACTAATGTTTAGTTTACTAAGTAGAAAAAAATACGATTAGTTTTTGGGCCATAACTCCTTCAATTTTGAAGCTATCACAACTTATAAGAAACCATTTTGAAGGAAATTAAAAGATCTACTTTTTTCATTACGATATGTAGTGAAAAACCTCTTATTTTGAAACGGTGAAGGGTCAAAGGGCTCGAGAGAGACTGTGATTGCGCTACCGCGCGCTCTTTAAAATGAAATAAATCATATCTCCGTCAATTTTTGTGTGACAGAGAAAAAAAAATTTTTTTTCAAAAAGAAACCTACATTTTTTATCATCACACTTTTTTACGTATCTTTCATTATTTTTGAGATATTATGAAAAGAAGGTGGTTTTATTAAAAATTCGAAAATTTTTTTCTTCTTAAAGTCGTGATTTTTTCAAAAAATATGTGTTCCAAAGCAGCCAAACTGCTAGACTCCATCAAACTCTTTATACTTTAGTTAATTCTAGACGGAATACGATTAATTTTAATTTTGGTAGCAATTGCACTTCTGAAACCCATTGATTTTAAATAAAAACCATTAGATGTTCCTCTTTTTCTCATTACAGTTCACCCATTTTACATGCAAAAGTTTTAACAGTGCTCATTTTAAAGCTTATTTCAAGTACTATGAAATTCTTTTTCATTAGCATGCATAAAATTTATTCGCTCTCCGCTAGATGGCATTGAATAAATCGATTAAATTTCAGACAAAATAAAAAACGGCTTTGATCTTCAACATCTCGCTTAATATTGCACTTAGAACACTAGTAGAAATCATTGAACCAAAGCCATTAAAAATGATTGATGGTGACAGCTCAAGGTCATAAATCATGGGCCGGTCTATTGTTCCTATTGTTTGGGTGCAGGTGTGCAGCCAATTGTTATGCCAGGTGTTTCTTTTGTTAGGGCCGGTCTATTGTTCCTATTGTTCGAGCCGGTCTATTGTTCCTATTGTGCGGTGCAGTCTTTTGTTAGACCAGGTGTGCGGTCTATTCTTAGACAGGACCGTATTAACTAATGATTGAGGATCGTGAGAATTGAATTTTTCTTCAAATTTAGACCAAAATTCGTAAATCGTATGAAATCCACCCCTGACATTAGTTATTCGACATGGCCAGGTATTTCTAAGAAAACACACACACACACAAAAGGTTGAAGCGAATATCTCTGCACAAAAGCGGGTAGCAGTTCTTTTGTTCCTATTGTTTCTTTTGTTTGGGCAGGTGGTCCTATTGTTTGGGCAAGTGTTAGACAGGACCGTATTAACTAATGATTGATGGTCGTGAGAATTGAATTTTTTTTCACAAATTTAGACCAAAATTCGTAAATCGTATGAAATCCACCCCTAACATTAGGTAAGTTATTCAACGGGTGCAGGTATTTCTAAGAAAACACACACACAAACGGTGGAATAATACCACAAAACTTGGAGGGGGTAAGGGCTTAAAAACAGCTCACTGCAAACAAATAGGCAGTTATTCTTCAATATCTACCAGCAGTTAAATACCATGTACAGTAAAAACGAGACTGTTCGATCGCAAAGATGGCCGTCGAAATCGGAGAAATCAAGGAAAGCAGTGCAAGAAACGAGAACTCAGAAGAAATACACCACCGGCTACCACTACACGCCGCAAACGTCATCAATAGATGGTAATTACAGTTCAACAAACATGGTTCCTTATCCTGAAGATGTGTACCACAACACCGTAAATCGTAGGATGGAGCGTGAGATGCATCGGCTCGTGAGTGAAGACATATACAATTTGAATCTCTCAGGCAGTAAATATGTAAGCATTGGTCTGGATCCTTTCAATGATTTTCAATGTTTACTTAGAATATGTCGACATGGTTATCTTGATTTCATTTCATTCACGAAAAAAGAAGTAGATGAACTTACTGTTAAAATGCCTGGGTTACTGAAGGAGTTAGCGAAAAACAGCGAAATTGAAGTATATCTGGATACAATTGGATTATATTCACTGTATTCTACATGTAACAACGTGTTGATATTCAAGGAAAGTAACTTCCCAAAACTTTTTCTGGCTGTTGATTCTTTAAAAACTCTTGCAGCAGGCATGAATCTCTTTGTACGGAAGATGGATGAAAAAATTGAAAGTGACGATGCTATTACCCGGTATTGCACAATTGATTATTTCGCAGATTTCATTCTCACTGAAATGCGTAAGCAACATTTACGTGTAGTCGATATACAAACTTGTGCTGAATTCATAAAATTGAGTTACAATGACTCACCCCATATGTATGAATTGCTTGTAAAATATTATTATAATATTGAGAATATTGTATTGGATAGTGTAAGCTGGTAGATATGTTATTGTATATACATATGATTAAATGTATTATATAAAAATAAACTTAATCAGAAAATTTATTTATCTAATTACAAACCTTTTTATTTGAAACACTAAATTATTAAAAAAAATGTAATTTGAACCATTCGTTTACATGCATTATAACAGGTCTCTCATACTAGAGGAAAAAAGAGTACACATATAAATTTTTAGAAAACCTAAATCCCATGTGTGATAAATCAGTTGTAAATATCGTATATTATTACGATGAATGACGGACTGCTTTTTGAATAAAAAACTTTTCATATGAAATATAGACAAAACCTCCTAGTGTTTAAAAATTATGATACTAATACGATCAATATTATATAAATAAATTGATAGGAAGTTAAGTATTATATATTTAATTCAACTTAGATTATAAATTATAACCCATACTTTGTATGAAGTAGTAATAAAGTTAAATTATTAATTCATTCTATTATTCTACATTGAAAATTTAATAATTTTATAATTGTATGAACACTTTTAAACAATCACATACCTTGCCATGCCAAAAAAAAAGCCCACACATATCTATACTAAACAGATAAAATTATTATTGAATATATGATTCATGCATTCATTGTATAAATGCATGCGTTCAATTTGGTGAATATCGAAATTAAATAACTTATGCAATTTTTATAAGATTCATGAAATTTTTTCATCTGGAATATTTAATTTTTTTTGTAAAAACACGTTCGTACAATACGTTTTGAATAGGATTTGCATATCCTACCTCTCTTGTGGGTGTCTACGTAGCCAAATTTCAAGTTAATCGGGTGTATAATATATATATATATATATATATATATATATATATATATATATATATATATATATATATATATATATATATATATATATATATATATATATATATATGTATATATATATGTTAACGGTATCCCTATACACCCCCTTTACGCTCCCCATCATTGATGTAAATATCGTATATTATTACGATGAACGACGGCCAGCTTTTTGAATAAGAAAAATTTTTCATATAAAATATAGACAAAATCTCCTAGTGTTTAAAAATTATGATGCTAATACGATACTTTAGAATGTTTCACTGTAGAAATAGAAAGAAATAATAATAACACTGTCTCGAAATTGCACATTGGTTTGAAATATGGAATAAGAGATTACTTTTCAAATATAAATAATAGTATTCGACTTTAGAACTATGCAAATGATCAGGTGTAAATATCGTATATTATTACGATCAATGACGGACAGCTTTTTGAATAAGAAAATCTTTTCATATAAAATATAGACAAAAACCTCCTAGTGTTTAAAAATTATGATACTAATACGATCAATATTTTATAAATAAATTGATAGGAAGTTAAGTATTATGTATTTAATTCAACTTAGATTATAAATTATAACCCATACTTTGTATGAAGTAGTAATAAAGTTAAATTATTAATTCATTCTATTATTCTACATTGAAAATTTAATAATTTTATAATTGTGTACATACTTTTAAACAATCACATACCTTGCCATGCCAAAAAAAGCCCACACATATCTATACTAAACGGATAAAATTGAATATATGATTCATGCATTCATTGTATAAATGATTTATCCATGCGTTCAATTTGGTGAACATCGAAATTAAATAACTTATGCAATTTTTATAAGATTTATGAAATTTTTTCATGAATATCATCTGGAATATTTAATTTTTTTGTAAAAACACGTTCGTACAATACGTTTTGAATAGGATTTGCATATGCTACCTCTCTTGTGGGTGTCTACGTAGCCAAATTTCAAGTTAATCGGGTGTATAATACATATATATATATATATATGTTAACGGTATCCCTATACACCCCCTTTACGGTCCCCATCAGTGATGCGAATATCGTATATTATTACGATGAACGACGGCCAGCTTTTTGAATAAGAAACTTTTCATATAAAATATAGACAAAATCTCCTAGTGTTTAAAAATTATGATGCTAATACAATACTTTAGAATGTTTCACTGTAGAAATAGAAAGAAATAATAATAACACTGTCTTGAAATTGCATATTGGTTTGAAATATGGAATAAGAGATTGCTTTTCAAATATAAATAACAGTATTCGACTTTAAAACTATGCAAATGAAAAACGCTATATAAAATATCGAACGAACATAAATGTTAAACTTTTTCATATAGGTAAGAAACCCACATTACTTTACTTTCCACGACCCCCACCATTCCTCCATGTTTACCTGTTATTGTGCAATCTCCGAAAATTACCGAAGAAACCCGAACTCCTGTCCACGATTGTTGTGAATAAAAGCGTCTAAAATATTAGAAATAAAGATATCCGGTAATTATAAACATATAATAGTACCTAGTCCTCCAAAATGAAATTGTGCATTTCATATTGCTTTAATCATTTATATTGGCCAAACTCATAAACTTATCAATCAAAACTGTTATTCAATCAAATCTTTTAAGATGTAATTACGAACAAAAATCTGAAATTTCATAAAACCTATTAGGTAATTATATGAATATAAATAATTAATTGAATTTATGATTCCTGGTTACCTTTTACTAATGATTTGTATATTCAATTTGGTGAGATTGAATAATTTATTGAACTTTTGTCATATAAGATTCACAAATTTTTTCATGGAAGAACAAAATAATTTAAGTAACTATTTTCCTATAAAATGCATGAAATTCATCAGGTCCATCAGATTTTATTTTTTTGATTGGGCAGAATGCGAAATTTTTATTATAAGATCTCATATTTTTCTTTTTTAGACAAAAACCTCCTAGTGTTTAAAAAATTATGATACTAATACGATCAACATTTTATAAAA